>PVHY01022161.1:0-22806 GCA_004024945.1 Uropsilus gracilis
GCCGGGCACGGTGGCTCGTGCTTGTAAGCTTCAGCCTATGAAGCGGCCGGGGCTAGGGATCGCGGTTCGAGTCCCGCCTGGGGCTGTAGCGAGACCTAGTTCCAAAAAAATAGCTGGGTGTGGTGGCGTGCATCTGTCATCCCAGCTACCTGGGAAGCTGAGGCTGGGGATTGCTTGAGTCTGTGGTACCTTGGGCAACAAGAGCCTGCGGTTCCACAGGCAAAAATAGCAAGACCTAGTCTCAAAAAAAAAAAAACAAAAAAACAAAAAACAAATCACAATTGCATTTTATGTCATTGCAATATATAAAGCATTACACTAAATATTTACAATGACCTTTTGAAGTTATTCCTAGTTAAGTGTAACTTAGTGAGCAACTGCCTGCCTCCCTAGTTAACCTAACTTCTCACATACAAAAGTCATCTGCTTAACTGTAACAACAAAGATAATGGACGCAGTTTCCCTTGTATGTAACACACTACTCTGAATATTTGAGACACGGGATCCTGTTCTTACAGGATTCCTGCAAAATCCATTTGGGAGGACTTCACTAATGAAGAGTTGGCAACTTACATCCAAGCCAGCTTGTTACTACATCCAGTTATTTAAAATTCTAATTCTCACTTGGACTACACTTTCAAAAAGTTTAAATGACCTTAATGATTATTTTTATGTATATCCTAAATCTCAGATGTGGGCATAATGCCTCTCGTTTACTTTTAGGTAATAAAAATGCTTACTTAAAGCAACTCTTTTCTTTCATTAATATATATATAACTCATTACCTTTGTATCAAGCCCAAGAGAAACAATTCATAATTTGCCTGCATTTTGGAGGCCCCATTAACCCCTAATTACAGTACCTGGGTGAGGAGTTAAAACTATTACAAACCTGCAGTTTCAGGACACTAGTTATTAGGGTATGTTTATGTGGTTCTTCCAAACTGACTAACCAATTAACTTGTCTCCACTCCCTAAATAGCTTCTGATATCATTTCTTTCATCAGTTTACCAAATCCAGCCCAACTCCTAATCTCCCAACATCCCTTCCCTACATGTTCCAATCCTGAACCACGTTCAGATTCCAGCAGAGATGAGTATGTTTTGGTGTGCCAAATGGCTGTTTCCTTCAACAAACTGGACAATTGGGCATCAACATGTGAAAGAAACATTACACCTCTACCTACTTCATTAACATTTTCAAAAGTTCACTGAAATTGGGCCAAAATCTAAAGAGCTACCAAACTCTTACAATGGGCACAGATCTTTGTTATATGGGGGCTTAGGTAACAATTTACATATATCCAAAGCAAACTAGATAAAATGGGCTTCATGAAAATTAAAGGTTTTTTCAGACACAAATGGGAGAAAATATTTACAAGTCACATCTCTGCAGAGAAAATATACTAAAAACTACCTAGCTGTGCACTTTAAGGATGACTTTAGAGTAAAAAGTTAGTGTTTTGTATTTTCCTTAAAATTTCAAGTACAAAAAAATAGGCTGGGCATGGTGGCGATTGCCTGTAGGTGGTAGCCTAGGAAGCCACAGCTGGGGCCAGGGATCGCGGTTTGGGTCCCACCAGGGGCACATAGTGAGACCTAGTCTCAAAAAAATGGCAGGGCGTGGTAGCGCGCACCTGTAATTCCAGCTACCTGGGAAGCTGAGGCTGGGGATTGCTTGAGTCTGGTACCCTGGGCAACGAGAGCCTGGGTTCCACAGGCAAAAATAGCGAGACCTATTCTCAAAAAAAAAAAAAAAAAACTTAAAATACTTTCAGTAAAGTAATCCAGATACTAAAATTCAGACAAACTCCTGAAATTTAAAATGGCTACTCATTTAAGAAGCTATGTTCCTTTAAAGGACAGGCTGGAAATCTTTAGTCTACATAGTAAACGTTTCCCTTGCTGTAGTTGAACAAAATTTAGTAATGACAAAAGTACATGCATTTTCATCATAGCTTGCAGCCAACTTTCATACCAAATTTGTCAATATTTGCTGTACTCTGTAAACACTTCTGAGTTCACTACTGCGATGAGAATAGTATCATCCTCCGACAGCAAGAGGAATGACATCAATTAACTATTTTAAAGAGAATACATTAAAGGTTAAGAATAAAATCACTCAGAACTCCTATATTTACTTTTTATTGAATTTGTTAATGTTACAGAGTTCTTGCACTGCCAAACCATGCCTGAGAATTCAAAGAAAGAAATGGTACAATGGACAGCCTCAACCCATCATACAGTATATTAAAACTTGATTCATGTGCATTTTGATTTCACGATCTTTTTAAAAAGTTACAAGAGTTGGAATTTTCTATCTCCTGCAGATCTTCAGATCTCTCATGTAGTATGCCATTAAATAACACTTTCACATACTCATCTCAGTTCATTCCTCTATATAACAGAACCCAACAAAAAATGTCGCTGGGGAAAAAATGCATACTTTTCAGGGGCATCAAGTGGCTCAAGGTCCAAGAGATTAAGATTTTTGGTTCCCAAATGAACTCTTCAGTTTAACCAAGAATCCCTGGTTTTTTACTTAATCACCCAACCTCTCCTTGGCTGGCTCAGCTACTCACCCAAATACATCAGAAAGCAGACATCCTGCCTGCCACCTCAAATAATGCCAACATTATTGCCCAGAAATGGTTGACATATCAAGAGATACTGTAACCCATCTAGGAGTCCCATTCCTGCATGACACTTTCCCCAGGGTCAAACACCCACTGGAAAACGCTTCCACACCAGAGTATTTCATTCACCCATTCGCTTCCCTCTTGCCAGCAGCAGGTCTGCAACTCTTGCATTTGGCGAAGGGATTATAGAGAAACACAGACTATCAAGTGGTCACACACCACTTTGAAATATTTCTATTGACCCACTGATACGAAACTAGAAAATTTCCAGACTGCCTCATCATTGGATGGAAACTTTCAGAAATCATGGGGAGTTCACTCAAGTCCCTCAAGGACTAAGATTTACTGGATAAGCTGTATTAAAAACAGAAGTGCTACATCACCCATCTTTTGTCCTTGACTCTCCAGATGAACACAAATTAACATACTGAAAGGTTGAGAGTAGAGCTATGCTGGGGCAATCACTGCATCCATCTGATACCTTAATATCTGGGTACAAGTTTATCTTGAATTTTTGTCAAAGACCATGCAAAAGCCAAGAAACTTAGTGGGTTGCAGGTGATGTTCTGCTGACATTGCTTTGAATTTTTAAGGACAGGTCAGTGAATCCCTGGCCAAAGCAGAAACCATGTTCTTTACCATCTCCACTGCAGCTTACAATTTAGACCTGATTCAAGGAGGCTTTAGCAGCACCTGAAGTAGCGCCTCCTACATCCACTGCCCTTGACTTCAAAGGCAATTTGGTTCCACTCTGGGGATTGGCAAAGTCACGAGACATTTCACAATTCTAACGCATATTTGAGGTTACTCACTTAACCAAGCAATATGCTCCCTCAAAGAACTTATTCCAAGTCAATGCGTAAAAGGCCTTAATGTGGAACAAAGAAAGCACTATCCAGATAAAAAAACTAAAAGAAACCAGATCATTCCCTCCCCCACCCCCTTTTTCCACTTGGTGGACCCAAGTTTGGTTGAATTCGTGGTTACCTCAGAACACAACTCAAAGTTGAAATTAGAAATCACAGCCCTACGGATGTCTGAACACATCAGTTCTCTTGAGCGGCATGTTCCAGGAGTCTAACACAGCCACAGCCTACTACAGTGTTTCTTAAGGGTGGGGCACAGGACAGGTTAATTAAGGTCACTTAAATCTTCATCTTTTACAGCAGATCAAAACCCAGATGGCGGACTTTCTGCAGGATTTCTGATAGGAATCCAGTAGAGCTGGTTTCAAGTTTCATACTTAATAGCAGTAACCTTCTTATCCAGAAGTTGTGATCCACATGAAGTCCACAATGAGTGCAGCAAATCTGAGGTAGTCAACCCTTACGAAGGCTCAGTATCTGAACATAAAAAGATTTTGAAATGACCACTGGCTGCAGTTTGGTTTTTTGTATTTGCAAAGTAATTATGAAAGAACACTGCTGAATATAGCGCACGCATTTATGAGACAATGGAAATCTCCCTAAATGCAATACACATTAAGAGTAGCTGTGACAATTTCAACTTCCATAGTGCAATAGGTTCGATCATTTATATTGAGTGGTCTGCATCAGTTGCTGTAGATCCAGCAGAGATCAGATGATGAATGACTGTTCGTGGTGGTTAGCTGTGGTTTAGTTACCTTAGAAGGGTTAGCAAAGACCATTCCTTAATTGTACTGTGTGTGGCTGCTTTTCTGATTTTCAAGCACAGCATACTGGTTGTCTAGCTGAAGTTTAAGGGCCTGGTTTTTTGAAACCTCATCCCTACCTCTATTTTTGTGTTTTACTACTTCAAAGCTCTTCTCCATTTCTTTATCCCTAAGGGAAAAGAAATGTAATCAGTAAATATTTCTAGGTTGTTTTGAAAATACCCTTCCTTGAATAAAAATAAAATAAAATAAAATCACCCCGTAGGATCTTGAGAGAGAGACATGAGAAAATGGATATTCAATTCAGCAGAAAACCGAATACTGTCTTGAAGTTGTATAATCCTTTTTTTGTGGTGACAAATCCACTGGATTCTATTAACTACAAACCTACTTCAAGACAAACTCAGACAACTGGAAAGTTAGAAAGCTGATGACAAGCACCATTCCTCCCAAGACTCACTTTTAGCAAATTCTCTTGGTATAAGGGCAACAATTTTTTTATTCAAGCTTTACTTAATATTTAATGATTTCTCCTCACTTCTACTTTACAGAAGTAGACCAAATAAAGAAAGGATGGTGACTTCCCTTTTCTCAGAGGTCCCTTATTTTGTAGGGCACAGCATAGGAGTAAGTGTTAAGAGGATTAAATTGAAGCCATCTGTGTTTCTGCGGGGAAAAAGGCTTGAATTTACGTCACCCAAAAACATTAATTCCACCTGATGTTATTTATTTACATTACTTCCCACTTTATTAACTTTAATAAATTCATGTCCCTAAAGAAGATGTGGATGTGCCATATGTGGTCATTAAATCCAGGTAGCATTCATTTTAAGTACCTGCTGAAATAAGATTTTGTTATTAGATTTATAAATGCCAACATCTTTCATCTATATTCACATTTACTGGGATTACAATGAAATTATTGCGCTTACATGTCTACTTCCCATGTTATAAGGAATTAAAACCAGCAATATTGTACTCATGTAAAGAATTTTAGCTAAAGAGACTCATCAGTTACAGAACATAAACCAAACAGAAACTTCTGCAGTTTCTTGTATGCACTTTTCTTTTCCTTTGACCCTCCAAGGTCTTATTCCCTGCCCTACATCTGGGTACACAAGTCTTCCTCTAATTCTCAATTGCCTGCTGGTTGTAACCTGGGGTTTATCAACAGGCAGCAATCCCCCCCCCAGCTCAGGGTTAGGGTTTGCATACTTACTTCCGGCTTTCTACATGCTTGGCAGTGGACTGCAGGGATGGAAACTGTGTATCGCTGTATATCTCAGGTGGTCCTTGTGGTGTTTTCCTTGTTGTGGTTAACCTGGCCCCAGGAGGCCTATATACACCACTAGTAGTTGTCGTTTCTGGGGTTTCTGTAACTAGAGTTACAAACAATTTATAGAAATTAAAGAAACTATTCAAATGCCTGATACATTAGTACATCATTCCTGCATTTTTATCATTTAGAAATTACAGAAGAAGGGTCTTGGACAATAGACGTTATCTGAGAAAATGTCTTCAAGTGAAAATAGTCTATTTTGAGCTGGGCACAGTGTGGCCCGTGCCTGTAAGCAACAGCTTATGGAGTCGCAGCTGGGTTTGGGGATCACGGTTCGAGTCGTGCCTGGGGCAACACAGCGAGACCTAGTCCCGAAAAATACAGCTGAGTGTGGTGGCGTGCACCTGTAATCCTAACTACCTGGAAAGCTGAAACTGGGGATTGCTTGAGTCCGTGTTAGCACGGGCAACGTGAGCCTGCAGTTCCACGGGCAAAAATAGAGACCTAGTTTCAAAAAAAAGAAAAAAGTCTACTTTTCTGATTTTGGCCAGTATTGGCCAGCTCTTCTCCCATGAACAATTCAGATGAGTTCTCTAAGTCAATTTACTGGAAATGAGAGAGGAATCTGCTAGACTTGGGAGACAGGCTTCATCAGTTACTTTTAGAGAGTATGACTGACTTTAGCTTGGTTTACTGATCAGTAAATGTTAGTATGCACTTCTTTAGCTGGTCGGTGGATTAAAGAAGATCCACATGTAAAGAAATCATTCAATAAAAAAAATGTGTCATTTCTAAAGTCTAAAGAGAATTTAAAAAGTTCTATATATCTGTAATTACTTCATTGCTTCTACATCAGCAATGACTTTTCTTTCAAGCTTTTTCCTCAGTGTTTTTCTTATAATATACAGGTAAAACAGAAAGGAAAAACATAAGCAGCTGAGCAACCCAACACCCTCCAGCCTTTTCCTGTTTCATTTCCTACCACAGGACATTTTGTTTTCCACTTAACAGGAACTTCATTTTACATTACTTCCTTATTGAAAATGTAAATGAAAGAAATGTGAATGCAGTTATTTGACTATTTAGAAATAGTCATGTATACTTCTTATACAGTTTTATTTACATGGAGGAAAGGTATAACATTCACTCTTTAGATACTGAGTACTACGCGTCAGATGCTGACTTAAATAACAAAAACGCCCGTCTTTATGAAAAGTATATTCTAACCACTCTATGATGTGATTATTTAAATGAAATAAAATAAAAAATCCAGTCCCTGCATCACCAGAAGCTCTTATACTGAATGAACAGTGCTATCAGAGGAAAGAAAATATGTCTTTAAAAAAAAAAAAAAGGGGGGGGGGTGCTATGCCAAAAGTAAAGTGGTTAGGAAAGGGAGCACACAGTTGGCAGAGTGGGTGCAGAAAGGGCTGGGATTTGAAGTAAGGGTTTGGAGGGGCTCAGAAAAGAGGTGAAAACTGTACAAAGGTCTTACTCAGCAAAAGAAGTTAGGAGGCAAACATAAAGCTAGAGTTGACATATAAACTAAATTCAATCCATTTACTATTCTATAAATGACGTTCAATGAAACATCTATACTCATCAGGTGTACATATCATCTACAGCCACTTTCATGCTAGTACAATAGTCGAGTAATTAAAACAGTCTGTATGACCCTCAAATTATTAACTTTTCCTATATGGTCTTCTACAGATAAATCATAAAACTCCCAATATATGAGAAAGCAAACATCAGGTTGAAATTAAAACAAAGGGCCTGTAGTAGCAGTGTGCCTGGTATATTCAAGGAGCAAAGAGTGCTAAAATCAGACTACCAGAATGAAAATGTCTGAAATGGGATTATCACAAGGCAAATGGGTAAAAGTCTCGTAAATTTCTATACTGAAGGTGCCAATGGAGGTTTGTGAAAAGCATGTAGCGACAAGCTCTGTTATGAAAAGAACACTACCTTGGGTACTTGCTGTGTTGAGAAGAGTATAAAGAGAAAAAAATAAGCCTTTAGAGGTGATACACCTCAGCAACCCATTAAGAAACCCACAAAGACTTGGTAGTCTGAAACCAAGATGGTAGCAATGGAACTGGTAAGAATCAGTCATATAATCACTCTGAATTTATTTCTAAGATCAACTCAAAAAGAATTTACTGACAAATTTAGGTCTGGAGGAAGAAAAAGGAGTCAAAGGTAATTAAGATGAGTGACCTAAGTGACTGAAAGAATAGCACTGTGATGAAAGGCTATGGTGCAGAGCAGATACACAAGTTGTTTCAGACTTAAGACTGAGATGTTGTAGGCAGTTAAGATATGTGTCTCAGGTTCAGAAAGATCTTAGTTCGTGATGCAATTTAAGAATTGCTGGCATAGACTGGCAAGGAGATATGGTTACCAAAGAGAAGATACTAGCAAAGAGTAAGAGTCCATCAACAAAGGAGAAGGAGAATGTGGGGCTCTGGAAGTCCAAGAAGTGGTCTCTCAAAGGGGTGATCAAACCCTGCTGACAGGGTCAATGAGGACTGAAACGTGGGGATTGGATTTAGGAACAGAGGTCACTAGGAGTCACTGGTAAGATACAAAAATCTCTCTCCCAGAAATGGAAAATAATCCCACTCACCCCTCTGTGAGCATGCATTCAGCTGAAAATTAACTATATGTAAAATCATACATAAACAGTTTTATCAAAATAAAATTATTAAGATTACCAATTACTGGAGTAGGCGGTGGTTGTACTGGGGCTGTTTTATTCCAGGGGCCTGAAGATTTTTCCATACCACCACCACCACCTCCACCTCCACCTCCACCTTCTTCCCAATTATCACCTGGATCTTCTCTTTTTTCATTATCATCTTCTTCCTTTTCACTATTGGAAAAGCAAACAAGAATTCAATTATAGAACCACCAGAAAAACTCAGTCCAGATCCTTTGTTCTAGCAGTGTTTATCTGTGTAACCCAGGAACAGTCAATTCTCTTCAAAATCCAAATGTCTCTCCTCACTTGCTGGAAAGTAACAGACAAATAAAGGTCTTTATCTATCGTACACACTGGAACTTCTAATTGACTTTTAAGGTGAAAAAAGAATTTTCCTCAAAAAAGTTGAAAAACCACACCTGACCCTCCCTCCCCACTTCTGTTTTGCAAACCCCAGCACTCAAGAACATTTAAAAATATTTAACATACTGACATGTCAGACTTATGATAACCTGTTTGATTATTTATAAATCACGTAAGAGCAGGACCCAAGCACCACTTTAAATGAGGAACAGGTCTGCCTAACCTGAAATGTTGGAGAAAAGGTTGACTTAACTGATAAAAAAGTGTACCAGACTTTTCATTAGTGTCACAGATTTTATTATTGTCAGTCTCTACACTAGATATGTGTATACTACTCATTTTAAAAAAAATAAAAACTCAGTTTTTTACTTACCAGGGATTACAAATGCAAGTTAACAACTGCCAAGTCAACCTTTCCTTTTGCAACCTTTTCCCCTAGTTGAAGATGTACCTGGCACAGACTGACCTTTTGCCCTGACAACAGTGTTTTCTCCTGGGTCTTTAGCTTATTGTCCCTTTAACCATTCTATCTTCCCCTCCTATTCACTTGTCTGGTCCCTAAACCTCTATCCCTGGATTTCCACTGAAACCTCTATCCCTGGATTTCCACTGAGACATTTTCTCCTATTATCTGAGTCACAACTATGGCACAGTAATACATGGATCACTTCTACCCTGACTGCACAAACTTGCAACTTCTCTGGGCTTCTGCAAAAGGACCTCTGGTGCACCTGCCTTCCATTTTTATTAAAACAATAGACCAACAACTTCCTTAAACAAAACCTGTACAACTACAATGATTTTTTTTAAAAAAATGTTTTAAGAAACAGCTCTGAGTGTTAGAATCCAAGATTATTTTCTTCAGGTAGCAAGCAGGTATGAGCAACTTTCTAAACTCAGATCACCCAGGCTCTGCCACTTACTAGTCAACAGATTAAAAGCAGTATTTTGGGTAGACATGATTTAAATAATTCTATTACTTTTTCTCATTTACATATTCCAAAAAATGTCAAATTTCTAAAATATCTAAGTCAAAACGAGATGCATGCTGCAAATAATTATTTTGATAGAGAAAACTAGGTTAAGTCAGTATTTGACCCCAATAACTTTTCAGAGTTGTTTCATGTTTTATATAGTACAATGTTACTGTATATTCATTATCACAATTCAGAAAGTATACTGTCTGAAACATACCTAAGTTTGTAAGGAACTTATTATAGGGTAAAAGGCATGATTCTATAAAGGAATATTTATGGAATATCTACTCATCAGGCAATTTTCTAACCATAAAGTTAAACCTCAATAATACTAAGACAAAGAGAAGACCCATTGTATATAAAGGATGGATAACCAGGTATTGAAGCACCCTCCCGGGAGTTACAAATTAGCAGTCAACTTAGCTGGACTCCAGGGACATGTTTTTTCAGTACTAAGAGATGGGGCAGAAATTTGCCCTATTTTGAGATCTGAAAATTCACATTCTGTATTAAGGTTGACAATGATTACACACCCTGAAGCTGTGTATTTATAAAGAACAAAGACACCTAACTCCTTGCCTCAAAGAACATTACATGAGAATTGATGCATCCAAAGCTCCATTTCCCCAAATTACAAAATGCAGATTTGACTGCATTTCTACTAGTATCCCAGACATATTCACTGGTGACCCTATGGTTCAACCATTGTTACATTAGTAAAATAGGGAGGTAGAAACGGCCTTATGAGCTATGTCTAGCAGATTAAAATGTCATGCACCAAGAATTTCTCAACCCCTTCATGGTAGACTATCCTCTGCCTGTGTTCCATAGCACAGTGCATGCCACTGATTAGTTATTTAGTAGACCATGAATTAATTTTACAACCCCAAGACACAATACAATGTCATATCTGGCACACAACTATAAGAATATTATTTGCTACAATGAATCTAGCGTGAATGGAAGAATAATTTCTTCAAAGTACAACTTAACTCAATACCTCCAAAAGGCAACTCTACTGAAACATCACACTTGCTCAGCATTCAGCCACCTCAATTTAAATGAAATCTTTTCTCTTAATATGCATTTAAAAGAAATGGTCCTAAGGTCCCATTCAACTAATAATCTATAATCTAAACTCTCTAGTGCTTTAAAGTCCCTTATCTCCATCTCAATGGTTTTCCCCTTAAAGAATGTGTCTATAAATGACCTCTTTGAACAAGAGGTCTTTGAACAAGACCTATTAATTAGGCACGAAATTTGACCCACACCCCTCTAATACTCCTAGTACTTAAATCTTGAGGTAATTGGCAAACATGAGATAGGATGTTAATATACATTTGCTGCTACTTAAATTTCCCCTTGAAATGTACATTAAATTTAACTTCGATAAAGGTAACATTTACTAAACCTTTTTTCAGTTACAAGCTACAAGTATCAAGAACTAATAACTATGTATTATATCTACAATTAAAGATAAATGTGGAAAAAATAATGGGTAACGCTAAGTAAAATGTATAAGGGCATTAATTTTACTATTCTTGCAAGTTTTGATGACTGTTAATTTTTCAAAGCAGAAAGTAGGGCAAAAAAATTTTAAGACTAGGGTGAGAACTTAAAAAAATAAAGTTGTTATCCTCCCCTACCCCCGCAAAGGTAAAACCCAGTTATGACAATATTTCAAAAACTTTAGCAATATTTAGCAGTAAGAGGTTCTTTGTACAGTGTAACCCCAAGCTGAACATATCATTTTCTTCTATTGTGTTCACAGTGAATTGACTCAGTAGAGTCTGACTATAGTCGTGGCAAGCTTATATGTCTCCAATACCTCTTCTCCTCAAAGGTTGGTTTATACATCAGGAGCCTGATGGTTATTAAATAGAAACTCTTGAGGTCATTCTAACTTACCCACTGAATAAAGATAATTTAATAACTAAGTGAGTATTTTACACTATCCAAAGAGAGCCTTACAATAATCGTGTTTTCAATTCTGCAGTTAAGAACCAACACCCAGCTGGGAGTGGTGGCATGTATCTTGCAGTCCTAAGCGCTGGGAGGCAAGAGGCTTGGGATTGCTTGAGTTCATGGGTTCAAGACTACCGCAGGCAACATAGTGAGACCTGGTCTTGAAAAAAAGCAGCCAGGCGCAGTGGTGGGCGCCTGTAATCCCAGCTACCTGGGAGGCTGAGACTGGGGATCGCTTGAGTCCGCGGGATCGGGACTACCCTGGGCAACATAGTAAGACCTAGTCTCAAAAGAAAAAAAAAAAAAAAAAAGAACATCCAACACTACACACATAAGCAACAGGGCTAACATGAAAATCCAGTTTGTCTTGCACCAAACTCCATGTTTTTGCCCCAACTGGAATTCTCATTTAAATCTCATTTAAATGAGTAATCTATTTTCCCACTCCTATGAATTAACAAGTCTTTCCCCTTGGGGACCCCCAAGGAGTTTCACTGTCAACAACATTTAATATAAGGTCTATAAAGATTTTCCGTATAAAAACAAAAATTTTAGACATTATTGTCAAAACCTCAAATAGCTTCTCACCCTCACGCCTATCCTGGAAACTTAAATTTTCCTTTAAGGAATGATTTATGAAGGCGATGGAAATACACACTCCAAGCTCCATCATGACTGAGAAGCCACAGGAGCTTCTAAAGGAGTTTTTTCTACTTTAAGTTGGAGGAAGATCTTTTAGGGTCAAAGACAGGATGCTAATTATAGTGAAAACACAAATATAAAAGCAGATCTTAAGGTGCAGCTCATTTTAAATGAGATTTACTTATGCCCCTTGGCAAACAAAGGTGAGGATGTGACTTAAGGAATAGCTCACCACCCCAGGAGTAGCCAAAAGACAAAAATAACCTTAGATATGACTAGGGTGTAATAACCAAGGCAGAAAAGTAAGCAGCTTAGTCTTCCATAATATAAGAAAATCAATTCCCAGAGTTCAGTGAACTTGAAACATTTCCCCTTGGAAAGTGCTTTTTGCCCAGAAGTTCAACCTCACCAAACACTGTTCTTCCTATCAAGTGTCAGAAAATCTGCAGCTCATGGCCACAGTCCAGAAAGACTGACCAACAGCTTTATTCTATGAGAGGAGCCTGATAAATAGGATGTTCTAAACCCCAGATAGTTAAGATCCGCATGTGCCATTCCTCCACCCCATTTTTAGGGGACAAGCCCCAGGAGAAAGAGCATTTTCATAACTACGCTTTTTCAAAAACATCTAAAACAAAGTCAGTCAAGAAAAGTTGGGACTAAAATTCCAGTCCAATCATTTACACAAAGGATTTCAAGAAAAGTCACTTTTCCTAAAAGTTTCACACTATCTACCAGGTTTCCCGACAGTTAAGCTCAGGTAATGATTTGAAAGAACCCAGGGCAAGAATGCTCAGCAGAAGGCAGGCATTCAAGAAATCTCAAAATTTTAACCTTGATTTTTGAGTAAGTTACTAAAGGTCATAAATTCTAAAAATTAGTATTCTGCTAAGAAAAACGCTCTCCTTCACTGTGCCACATGGTTGTTGGCATTGCAGTTATTTCTTTAATTAAGTTATACCAACGGTATTTACCTTAAATTAGTTAAACAATATATAGCCCCGTTTTTTTCCTACATTATGAGTTCTTTATGTGAGTTCTTTATGTGAATATAGTACCACAGATTTGCTGAAACATGTTAATTTTAAAGCCTCTGAAACAACAAATCCAATTTTAAAAAATCACTATTTCTTGAACTTAAAATGAACATGCTTAGGTTCCATGATTCCATTCCTATGAAAGTCCAGGGTAAATGAACAGAGCATCAGTATGTGTTAACTTTGAGGTTGAAGAAGTCTCTGAAAAGTGTTATATAGGGGGCTTCTCCTTCTGTACCAATAAGGTGCAATTTCTTGATTTCTATTCTTCACAGGCTGGCTTTACTGGGTGAAAAAAGTAAAACCTACAGTATACCTTTGTTACAAAAACCACATACTAGTAGAAATCTGAAACAAAAAGAAAATTGTTTCACTAACTTATAAATAAAAAAAAAAAAAAAACCCTCGAACTACATAATCCATTCTAGTTGTCTCAAAAAGGCCTAACAAGGACTGGAAGTAGGCAAGCTCTCAAAGGATTTTAGATCTGGCAGCTATCTGATGAACACACAGAAGGACAGCCATCAGAGGAACAGACACAATCCATGAGAGTCCTAATAAGCATATCTAATCCGCAAGGCTACTATTAACCTATTTTGGATCGGCAAGAAAATACAAACACACAATACCTATCCTAAGGGTTACCTAAACACATTTGTAACCAGACAGTTCAGTACCTTATTTGCATTGCCTGAACTCGGAGGCCGCTGTAATCAACCTCTTTCTGCTCAAATTCTTTCCACTCATCTTCATCCTGTAAAGACATAACTTTTGGTCAATGACAGTTATTCGTAACAACTAAGGCAAGTTTCCAGGCAACGAAAAAGGGATCAACTTGGCTGAAATTTTCAGCACGGAGTCGCCTTCTGGCCAGACCTTCCTTGGTTCCTAGGTCAACTAGACAGACTGCAGGACAAGACCCGTCCAGAGGCGAAACACTGTTACCGCCCCCGGGTTCCAGTAACAGCTTTTACAGCAACCAGGAAAAGTCGAATGAATAAAAGCAATCGTACTCTCACAACCAAACGTCTATCTCAATGTTGCTGAGACTCCTGTCCTTGACGGGCTTAAAATCCTGCCAAATACACGAAGACTTAAGGGGAAAAAAAAAATTCAGCTCCGACGACTGGGCTGAAGTCAGAAGACTCAATTACTCAGGGCAGACGTCACTCCATACATGCCGGTCCGTGCTGGGCACTTAGGACCGACACCACTCTGCCGCCCGGGGTGCTGCTGCAGCTCGCAGCGCTCCAGGCTCCGGGTCAGGCAGGGTGGGCAGCGAGGGGCGGGTCGGGAGCGGGGTGCGGGGGTCCCAAGTTTGGGCGAGCCCGGCCCGACACGGAAAGCCCTTGTCACGTGGCCAGCCACCGCGCCCGCCCGCCCGTCCGCCCGCCGGCTGGCCCCGGCGGCCCCTCCCGAGGCAGGCAGGCGGGCAGGCAGGCGGGCGGGCGGGCGGGGGCGGGCACATGGGCGCGAGCACGCCGCCCGGCCCGGCCCGGCCCCGGCCTCCCCGGTCTCTCACCTTCGTCACGGCCTTGGTGGTGGCCCCGGCGCCCGCAGCCCCCGCGCCCGCGGTGCCGCCGTCGCCCGGCCGGGCCCCCGCGCCCGCCCCGCCGCCCGCCGCGCCCGTGACTCCGCTGCTCCCGCCGGCGCCGCCCGCCGCGCCCGCGGCACTCGCCGCCCGGCTGCTCCGCTCCTTCTTCTTCTTCTTGTCCCTCTTGGCGAAGAAGTTGTCCAGGCTCCGTTCCTCCGTCTCGGCCATGGCCGCGGCCTCCTCGGCCCGGATGGGTGGGGCCGGCGGCAGGCGCGGCCCGCGGGGCTCGGAGCTCGGGGTCGGGACCGGCTCTGCGCTCACGCTCCCGGGCACGGCGACGCCTCAGCCCCGCGGGGTAGCCGAGGCGGGTGCGGCGGAGCGGGCGGCTCCCCCCCGCGTGCTGGCGGGAAGTGGTGCGACCCGCCTGGGGAATCGCGCGCTTCTACCGCCGCCGGAGTCCGTCGCGGCTGCCGCTGCTCCCGCGACCGCGATGCAGGCTCTCCCGCCCGCTCCGCAGCCGGAGGCGAAAAGGAACGCGCGGGCCACAGGCTCCGGCTAGAGTGCTGGGCTAGCGGCGGCGCGTGCAGGAGGAAGACGCGCGCGCGCAGGCCCGGAGAGGAGGGGGAAAGGGGTGGGGAAGGGAGGGAGGGGGAGGAGGGCGGGCGGGCCGTCCGGAGAGAGCGGCAGCGCCCGCGCCTGCGTACTGAGTCCGCCCGCCACTGTGGGAGCGCGGAGGGGCGGGGAATGGGAGGAGACGGAGGTGGAGCTGGCAAGGGAGCCAATCAGGTGGCAGGACGAAGTGCTTCAGCGACAATCCCTGCCTCGGACGAGGCGGGGCCGTGACGTGAGCGGGAGAGGCGGGCGCATGCTAAATAAGTGACGCGCCTGATGGCCCCCGCCTCCCGATTGGCCAAGTTTTCAGCCTGGGGGCGGGCATAGAGAGGGCTGCTTGGTGACTTGGCTGGAGGAGGTCGGGCCAAGGGGGCGGTGGGTCACGTCTGGACGCATGCGTAGGATACACGTGTTTCTTCTTGCCCAGCGCTTACCGTGGCCTTGCAGTCGTGTGAACTTTAGCGAAACGGAAAGGCGTATTAAGCTATCTGTGTTAAAGTACCTCCTGCTTTGCTCTCTACTTCCTGTCTGGTCTGGCAACTATTTTCATTTCACAGGATGATTATTATGAAGCGAAAGGAGCCGTGAGTTGGAAGTTTAGGTCTCATTTACTGAGACCGCTTAAATACGCCAGCACATAATAGAAGTGGATTGATTTTTTTTTTTTTTTTTTTGTCTGAACTCCGCTTTCTCCCAGATATGGCAAGGTCAAACTAAATCTGACCCTCAAGCTCTTTCATTTATAAAATGGGGTAGTCGTCTGTAAAAAATGGGAACATTACCTCTTGAGAGATGTAGGGAAGGAATGCCTGTTAACTGCCCAGCATAATGTTTGACACTTTAGATAAGACAAATGATTTTTAAATACGTTTGCGTAGTACCTTCTGCCCTGGCTTGAATCTGGATGATGACTGTGGTTTGTCTTTATCCTGCTTCCCTGCTAAAAGGAGGGGGAGGGGTGTACATTAGGGATGGGATTAAATACTCATGTTAATCTTTACCACCATTTTTTAGTGCCCCGTGGCACTTGAGATTGAAGTTAATCCTGTGTGTGAAATAGGTGGTGTAATATAAGCGATTAAACTTTTCACTTCTTCCTAAGTTGAGTGTTATCACAACCATTGAGAAAATGAATCAGATGCCTCAATACATATACTGCCCCACTCCAACCATTCAAAATGGATCCCTGGGTAATTTCCTCTGTGACACCAGTTACTTTCCTGTGATGCGTCAGATGCATTAATACATATACTGCCCCCCTCCAACCACTCAAAATGGATGCCTGGGTAATTTCCTCTGTGACACCAGTTACCTTCCTGTGATGCAGGTCAAGTTCAGTACTGCCTCCTGGCTCCCTTAACATCCCTGACAAATGTATTTTTTTAATCTATAAATGATCTATTTAGCTATATTTAAGGCCTTATTCTAAATTTAGTAATCTGAACTCCTGCTCTCAATTCCGTTGTTATGTACAAGAGAAACTCTAGGTATGAATAGCTGGGTTCACTTTCTTTGGTTCCCATCAATGTGTCAGTGTCTTGAAGGAATTAATGACTTGGGAAAATGTGGAGAAAGAATAGCAGTTGACAGTTAAAAATAAAACTTCTCTTGCAATTTTCAGTGTCGTTAAATGTGATTATGTATAAGAAATTCAGGTCAGGCCAGTAGAGAGACCATTGTCTTTATTGTGTCATTCTGTAGTCTCTCCTCCATGGAGCTAGTCTCTTCCTCTTTGAGTCTCCTGCCCTAAAACCAACAACATATTTTCCCTACTCTTCTTAAATATCCCCTGGCACTGCTATTCAGTTGGTTATACAAGGTCCTGAATCTTAACTGTCATCACCCACCTCTTTTTCACCCTGCCCTCATCTCCAGTGCTTCCTCCAGCTCTCTTGAAATCGGTGTTTTCCTGTCTACCTCCTAATGTTTGCACCTTCCTTCTTTTTTTTGGTTGTTTTTTATTTTTATTATTATTATTATTTTGAGACTAGGTCCCGCTATTTTTGCCTGTGGAACTGCAGACTCTTGTTGCCCGGGGGGCCACAGACTCAAGCAATCCCAGCCTCAGCTTCCCAGGTAGCTGGGATTACAGACGCGCGCCACCATGCCCAGCTATTTTTTTGGAACTAGGTCTCGCTATGGGCCCCAGGTGGGACTCGAACTGCAATGCCTAGCCCTGGCCACTTCATAGGCTGAAGCTTACAGGTTGAAGCTTACAAGCACGAGCCACCGTGCCCGGCCGGCCACCTTCCCCTTCTTTAAAGTCAAACACATCTTCAATTGTCCTTACTAGGTAGAAAGTTGAATGGTGAGGACGTAGACCGCTCCCAAACACTTCCCCATATCTTCTAAGATTCTTATGCTGTCTGAACCTGGAAATTTATCTTTGCTTCCTCTAAAGTGTAACAATCTAGAACATCTGTAATCTTTCCCTCTACAAGGTCCACTGAGTTCCAGTATTAAGTAAACTCAAGACCTGGCAAAAGGTAGGTGGACCCAGCCCCATTGTCCTTGGGTTCTTTTTGCTGAGCTATTTGTTCCAAGTTCCATTCTGCTACCTAGCTGGAAATTCCACACATGCTCAGCTCAAAGGAATGTAGCTCTGGCTGGCCAAAGAACTTGCCAGGAAATGGGGAACAACTTTTCATTTGTGGCTTCCTCTCTAACATCTGTGAGGCAGACTATGCTACTGCCTGAGTTCCACCAATCTTTTCTAGTTGAGGAGCAGCTGCTTGTAGATCACCTTCTCTGGGAGCCCCTGTTGACTTTTCCTACAGGGAGCGTGGTTTTCCTGACCTTTAAAGGCCCAGAGACTGTTCCTTTGGTATGGTATTTACTTCCAGTTGTTGTTTGTTGTTTAACCAATTCATTCTTTCAGTCAGTCAGTCAGTCATTCATTTACGATTTAGGTAAGGCGTTTATTAACTGAGTACACACTCTTTTTTAGGACCCATGATAGAATTCAATAAGTCAGATATAAGCCTACCCTCACAGATTTTAGCTAGAAGCAGCCATATCAACATACTTAAATTATAGCACACTGAAAGCTCTTGCAAGTAAAAATGGTGTGAGACATGCAGCCTACATCACACAGATAGTTGATTTTTTAAAATGTATATTAGTCCTCATTTTCCATATTAATTGGGAATACACAAGCAGTTCCATAAAGCATTCCTTGTTGGCATCAGAAAACATTCTCTGTTCACATATAAGAATTTTACCTCCCTCAACGTTGAGTTCCTCTATAATTCATCCATGACATTAAGCTCTTAGAGGAAAAATGGTCAGCAAGAAGAACAACTTTCCAGACACCAATGGCAACCTAGAAAAACTTGTTTCCAGGAAGTACTAAAGGGCCGCCATGATTGCCCAACCCTCTTCCCTCCTCAAGGCTCAGAAAAGACTCTGAACTCATTAGACCACCCAGATGGATGTGGTCTGCTGTTAGCTGAACCACAAGAAGTCACTCAGTTTCAATGTTTTAATCAAAACAGGAATTTTGTATGGCTCAACCTGTGATCTATCTGGGAATAAACAAACAAACAAACAAACAAACAAACAAAGTCCCATAAATGAATGAACAGCTTGTGACAACCAATCTTTCCATCAAGGTGACCTCTCTATGTAACCTCAACAGGGCAGACCTGAAATGAGAGGGCAGTAAAATGATTAGTAACCTAATCAGTTATGTTGTATGGAAAACACATCAGACTGCTGATGAGGAAGAATAAGACTACAGATGTCTACTTCTGACATCAGACTGCTGGAGAATAGAAAAAGTTAGGAAAAAGAAATAAAGGTAAAGTCAAGAGGCCAGCAGTTGATACTTGTTACATCACTGTCCAGGAAAGAGCAAGGTGAAATTGAGCTCACACAGATGTCCCCTGCTGTGAGGCAGAGGTGACACACCAGACCTCACCCTGACCTGGACAAAAATCTGCTTCCCTTAACTCTAAAGATATGCTTAACCACTAGCCTGTTGCTGATAGAATTGACTCCCTAGGATTGCAGATATTGGGGAAAGTGGCCCAGTGGAGAGAGGAACATTCCATTTACTGAAGACCCAACACTGTTAATGAACATGTGTATGTGGTTATATGCCTCAGTCTCTACATAGGGTTGTTGGAAGTCAGACTTCTCCTGGATGCCAACTCTCAGGACACTGACTTGGCTGTGAACCAGGTTCAGCTCTGTGGTAAATTTATCAAGGTAAAACTAACCTAGGTGGCCTCTTTGAGAGCCAGTCAGATGACTGTGGCACAAAACAAAACCTTCTGACTCAATCATTTTGATCACAGAGTACAAGGGATATAATTATGCTGCTAAGGCATGATTATCCTGGCCTTGACCCCAACCCCATTCTGAATCCTGCTTCATGACCCAACAAGTAGATGTGAAATTGTCTGGCATTTTCTACTTCTGACTCAGAGTTACCCCAGTGCTATTATCAGGTCAGTAGGTCAATGATTTTCTCATTCTACTGGAGCTGAAAAAGCAGGGGAAGGGTGAGAATATGGAGAACACAGAGAGAGCCTCCCCACAGTAAAGGCATTTCCTTTACTTTCTTTGAGATACCAAGCTCTTTATTCTCAGTTGTGTGTGCAGCACTTTCAGCAGTCAGTTCGGGGTTCAAATCGTAGACCAGCATCTTCCTAGAAAGCGTGTTTGCACCTCAGGTTTTTTCATCTGTAAAGTGAGGTGTTACATGCCTTGTGAAGCTGTGAGGGTATGAGTTGAAGACCACTCAGCTCGCTGGCTTGCAGGCAAATGGTAACCCTATAAATTTTAGGTATTTTTAATAGTATTACTAAATATAGAAAAGGCAGGGTGGTTTCCTTTGTGGAGGACCTGCTGAGAAATGTGAAACCTGGGAATTGGATTGGGATAAGGTGATATGTAGGGTGGAGAGCCCCACCCAAATTTAATACCTAAGCTAATTGCAGTCTCAAACTACCAAAGTGTAATTTTAAACCAATCAATCTGGAATTTCCCCTGCTAGTTATTCTGAAGAATTTTGTTTCTTAAGAGTAATGGTATTATTTTTGCACTATGTATCATGAAGTCTACGTATGTTCCCCCCCCCCCCCAGAAATTACATATTTCATCTATCATCTCCAGCTCTTGCTGGGTCTTTGGAACTTAGGAATGCCCTGTTGTAGACAATCACTAAATATTTGTTGTCAATAAAAATAATTTTATGTTTTATATTTGCAGGTATACATGTGAAATTGCTTGGTATTTTGACACCTTCTTTCAAATCTCCTGATTATATAACCTTTGCTCATACTAAACTGATTGTGACCTACAGACTGTGACACTACAGTTGTGCAGTATCTCAGGTACCCAAGGACTCTGGATTCTCCTCAGAACCTTGGAGCCTGCTAACCACTCTTCTAGGAAGTCTTTTGAGCTGGGGAGTCACTCTCTCCTTCAACCTGAATAGAACTAGATTTATACTTCAGGGCTGGAGGAAGGGGAGAGGAGGTCCTCAGATAATCTTTGATTATCCATCTGCTAAATGATTAAACAGAGGATGCAATGACTTATGCTCCAAACTAAATGGTGTCATTCCTGGATATGCCCCCCACCCCTCCCTGGCCTCAGGAGACCTTGACACACAAAGGGAAGCTTAGCTGAAAAATGCTGAAATGTTAGAAGCATTTTTGTGTGGTTGCCTCAGGCTTTCTCTGTTGCTAGCAGATTTCACAGGCATCTGTGGGTCTTGGTCCTGGAAGAACAAAAAAGCAGTGTGTCTGTCATGTATTTGTAAACAATTATAAATTTACATAAACTAATAAGATACAGTTGTATATTATGTATTAAGCTTACTACTAAACACAGTTCAATAAAGAATAACACAGTTTATTAGACTCAGTAAAATGGTACATTTAATTAAAGTCTCTGGGTGAGGCCACATCTCTCCCTCTCCTCCACTCCCACATTCAGGACAGAGAACTCAGATCCCAACATTCCTCACCAAAGGGCAACAAACTTGCTGTTGCCCCAAAACCACTTCCCAGGACCCCAAAGGGAACCTCATTTTGATAAGGGGGCATCTAACACCCTTGGGTGCCGTTAATATAGTTGATACATATATTTGATAAGGAGCTACTCTCCTGTTGCTATAGATTTGCAAATTTCAAAGAAAACTGATTT
The DNA here is from genome assembly GCA_004024945.1 of Uropsilus gracilis. Taxonomy (NCBI): domain Eukaryota; kingdom Metazoa; phylum Chordata; class Mammalia; order Eulipotyphla; family Talpidae; genus Uropsilus; species Uropsilus gracilis. The sequence continues at coordinate 21,541 of PVHY01022161.1, forward strand.
GGTCTTACTTCCTCCAGAGGCCTCTTGGCTGCAAGACTTGGCAGGAAGGAAGGGTATAAGTATTGGGCTGAGAACGAAGAATGAGATTGAGCCATTTGAGGAGGAAAGATGGAAGCCTGGCCTTGAGGGCTGAAGTGGCCTGAGGCCTGGGGCCTTGGCCCAGGCTTGTGAACTCATGGCTTTTAGTAGCATAAGCTGAATGTGCCCACTGAAAGCTGAAGAAGTTGGAGATTTGGTACTTTTATGTTGGAGCTTGCCATATTTGGTGGGCTTAGAGATTGATGGAGGAGAAGCTGTAAGTTAGGCCTGAGAAGAAAATGGACTTTGCTGGTTCTTGGACTTTGGAGTTTCTTTCTGCTACCTAAAGTGAGGAGGACACAACAGCAAGGAGAAGAGAGCATCAGGTCTTTGACTGCCTGCTTGGAAGAGCTGGAGCATGCTAAAGAAAGATGTCTACTCTTTGAGCACATGTTAATGAACTCTGAAGGACTGGACAAGTGGTGAGGTTAACAGGACTAAAGGACTGAGGATTTTTGGACAATGTTGGGGTAATTGGGGTTTTCTTATATATTTTGTTTTGTAGTAAATAATCTGATAATCACTTTGTTAGAAATAAATAGTTCTTTACACTTTAAAACTCTGTTCTGGCTTTTAAAATAATGGTAAGGGGGCTACAGATGATAAGAACCGGAAATTTTGTCTGGGAGAGAGCTGACAAAAGCTGCTGGCAAGCAGCAGGGAATTTTGAATAACAAAGGTAGGGAGTCAGTGAAAATTCAAGGTGCTGCAAACTTGAAGCTGCATTTAGGTAATGCTAGGAGAAAAGGATCTCTGAGTTTTAAAAGTGATAGAGTCTCTCCCAACCAATTTCAATCTCCTGGGTATGGAAATAGGAACTCTGGAAATATCTCTCAACCCTTGAATATAACAATAGGATAAAAATGACCTGGCATCTGTTCTTTCCTGACCAGTCTGTGTTGGGGCACAAAAAAATTTATCCCTTACTTCTCTGGATTCTTCTGTGTCTGGACAAGTAGCCTGAGATGGGTTAGCAAAGGAAAACAGTTCAATAAAGAATAAGGGGGTGGCCAGTGGGAGGTCAAGCCGGCCTGGGAAGCACCGGGAAGCCCCCAGCCCCCGGAAGCCGGGGCGCATGCAGGGGCCTGCGGTCCCAGACCGGCCCGCCCCCGCGCGCCCGGCCCTATCCGGCGTGCGGGACCCGGGCGGGGCCATAAGCCCCGTCCGCCAGCGGGTGATGGCGGCCGC
>PVHY01022162.1:0-22808 GCA_004024945.1 Uropsilus gracilis
GCGGTTCGAGTCCCGCCTGGGGCCCGTATAGTGAGACCTAGTTCCAAAAAATAGCTGGGTATGGTGGCGCATGCCTGTAATCCCAGCTACCTGGGAAGCTGAGGCTGGGGATTGCTTGAGTCTGTGGTACCCTGGGCAACGAGAGCCTGCGGTTCCATGGGCAAAAATAGCAAGACCCAGTTTCCAAAAAAAAAAAAAATTAAGCCCAATGCAATTATTATATAGAAAATATCCCAGATTTCTAGTAGTATGTATCTTTGGGAAAGATTTGATAAAAGGGGTATTGGAGGTAAAGGATAATTTAACTTTATCATAAATGTTGCAATTTAAAAAATCAGACTAGGTACCTAAGTAAACATTAATACAAAAGAAAAATTCGACATATAGTAAAAGCTGACATATATCAAATACATTTTAAGAGGCTGGTCATGATAAAAGTACAGAATCAACATGTCTTATCCTGGCAGGGGAGATAATTTTAGGAGGCTTGTTCTGCCAGCAAGGCCTCACCTTTAATCCCTTTACAATCATTCTGACTCATTAGTTTCCAAACCATATTACATCACATGATTGAGAAATACTAGAATCATCACAGTCCTCAGCAATTCAGATAGCCACTGTTTTTTTTTTTTTATTTTTGATTATCCTCCAGAAATGTTCCTAATTAGCAATTTCTCTATGACTCATTTTTTTATTTAAAGAGACTAGGTCTCACTATGTTGCCCAGGGTAGTCCTGAATCCACAGACTCAAGTGATCCCTAGTCTCAGTCTCCCAGGTAGCTGGGAATACAGGTGCACACCACAATGCCCAGCTATTTTTTGAGACTAGGTCTTGCTATGTTGCCTGGGGTTGTCCTGAACCCACAGACTCAAGTGACTCCTAGTCTCTGCCTCCCAAGTAGCTGGGATTACAGGTGCATGCCACCACGCCTGGCTTTCTGTGTGACTCTTAAAGGAAACACTGTTAGCATCAACTTCATATATATATATATATATATATATATATATATTTTTTTTTTTTTTTTTTTTGAAACTAGGTCTTGCTATTTTTGCCCATGGAACTGCAGGCTCTCATTTTTGCCTGTGAGACGGCAGGCTCACACTGCCCAGGGTACCACAAAATCACAGCCTCAAGCAATCCCCCGCCTCGGCTTCCCAGGTAGCTGGGATTACAGGCATGCGCCACCATGCCCAGCTATTTTTTTGGGACTATGTCTTGCTACCGGCCCCAGGTGGGACTCGAACCGCGATCCCTAGCCCCTGCCACTTCATAGGCTGAAGCTTACAGGCATGAGCCACCATGCCCGGCCAGCATCAACTTCATTTAACAAAAATGTGAAACACCTATACACTCTTAAAATATTCAGAACCATTTGGAGTTGTAGCAACACACTCTATTATGAGATTAAATAATTATATCATGTAATTGTTTTCATTCTTAAAACATATATGACTCCCCTGGAAAGTCATCTCTAGTAGTTTTTGTCATTGTAATTGCATCAGGAACAGCAGATAAAACATCAGGGACAGCAGATAACTGGGTTCCAGTAAATCACTGTGCATTACAGGCAGCAGCTGTTCCTATTGTAGACAGGTGGCAAAGTTTACAAAATCTCAGTTCACATGAACTTTTTCTATACAAGACCTGTACTAGTCAGGATATAGTTGGCATTTCTGAGGCCAGGGTCCTACATATATACACAGCAGCTAGAAACAAGAAAGAAATATAGGTGCCTTGAGTGAGACATAAACAAATAATGAGAAAAGCTAAGACTGGATTGGCCAATTGTAGCAATTCATTGTTCTCCCAGTCTTCTCATCTAGTAAGTCTTCAAAAGTCGCCCCTGAAGTCTGAAGGTTTCCTTTAGGAACTGCCACATATACTTTGTTCTCCTCTACTATGTAGCAGTGAAGGATGATGACCAGGTGGAACATGACAACCTAAGATATGCTGAAGCACAGTACCCTCAGAAATAAAGCCTGGGGTCTATATAAACAACCCATCACTTACTGACTCAATTTACTAGTTCACAACCCAGTTTCTCCTTGAATCTTTCTCATTCTGTCTTCCCCACATCAGGTCATGTACTAAAACCAATGATTACCCACCTGGAATACGGTACATGTAAAGTGTATATAAACATTTAGCTTTCTAGTAGGGGAACTCATCTTTGTTACTGAGTCAGTACCAGTACAAATAAACCTGCTTCTTGCCAGCCCTGGGGTCCTTGCTCCCTGATTGCCACAGCCAGGAACGGTCCTAATTTCCCTGGTTGCCTGCTTTCAGCATTAATCTAAAAGACAGCATATACATCTACAGATTGCCTTGATTACTGTACATACTAATTTCTCAGACTGCTACATGAAGTTCTTTCCATGAATAGTGTGGTTGACTGAACTAGTTAATATCCAATTATAAAGAATGTTTCAGTAAATTAACTAAAAAAAAAAAGAGCCATTTTTCTTATGTATAGTTTTCCCATTTACAAAGCTTCTTTGTAAGTTAGTTCAAAAAAGTTCATAAACCCAAACATGAACTTATCTGAGGTTCTTATCATACTTAGTGATGATGCTACTTATATGTTTACCACAGAAATATTATTGTTTGATAGTTGGTGCCACCCTAGACCGTTAGTAGTTGTAAGTATTTTATTTTATTTTATTTTTTGAGACTAAGTCTCGCTATTTTTGCCTGTGAGACGGCAGGCTCACACTGCCCAGGGTACCACAAAATCAAGCAATCCCCAGCCTTAGCTTCCCAGGTAGCTGGGATTACAGGCCAGCGCCACCACACCCAGCTATTTTTTTGGGACTAGGTCTTGCTTAGTGCCCCCAGCAGGACTCAAACCGGGATCCCTGGCCCCGGCTGTAACTTCCTAGGCTGCCACCTACAGGCATGCGCCACTGGTAGTGCTAAGTATTTTATATGTACCCTATATTTTTTTAAAATCTGAAAAATTTCAATTCCAAAACATAAATAGATCAAGGAATCCCAACAAAAAATCAAAAACCCAAAGCCAGGCACGGTGGCTCATGCCTGTAAGCTTCAGCCTATGAAGCAGCTGGGGCTAGGGATCGCGGTTCGAGTCCCACCTGGGGCCTGTTGTGAGACTTAGTTCCAAAAAAATAGCGTGGTGGCGCGCACCTGTAATCCCAGCTACCTGGGAAGCTGAGGCTGGGGATTGCTTGAGTCTATGGTACCCCGGGCAAGCCTGCGGTTCCACAGGCAAAAATAGCGAGACCTAGTCTCAAAAAAAAACAAAAAACAAACCAAAAAAATCATAAACCCAACCCAATAAAAAATATTTCCCCAAAGTGTTAATGTTGGTAATCCTACCAAATCCCAGACGGTCCCAATCAGTATTTCTGACCCATTATGTGTCATGAGGATGAAATCCTCAGAAAGAGAAAAGGTATTAGAACAGCTGCACAAAGAAACTGGATGCACAAAAAATTGATGCAGGAATTATTTGTGGCCCACACCCTGAGGCACTCTGATTTACTTGGTCTAGATGGGCTTTTGGAACTGTGTTTTCTAAAGATCTCTACATGAAAGCAGAACTTTAAAAAAAATCCAATCCTAATTTGTATCCCAGACCAAGGAAACAAGAAATTTTGTGAAACAGAGATAAGTTTCTTTTTTTGCTTTTTAAAGATGTCAGGTGATTCCAATGCATATTCAAAGTTGGAAACCCAGAGTTGCTTAGCTTAAGGATTAAGGGTATAAACTGTTTTTTTAATTTTTATTTGTCCTTTGTAAATCAAGTCAGTTCTAGAGCATCACTGTAGTGATTAAAAAAAAAAAAATCTAGTTTTATTCATTCTAGTGGTTGTGTAGCCTGTTCATGGAATCGCTCCAACTTTTTAAGAATTCAAAAGGAACAAAGGGAAGAAAAGCAAGAAAATCACATGAGAAATATGTGAAAATATGTTTAGAAAAATAATTTTTTAAGCAAAAAACAACATATCAAACTCAGCATACGGTAAATCATAAAGAACTGAAAAACAGAATTCACTTTAGATGCTATCCTGTAAAGATGAGTACAATTTAGATATATATAATAGGAAAGTATAGATTCTTTCAGTAAATTCTAGATAGCAAAAAAATATTACAATAATCTTCCAGTGACTCTTGAACTGGCTATAAGGCAGATATAAACACAAGATTTCAAAAAAAAAAAAGCTAGCAAATACACTAAAAATATTAAATTTGAGATTATTCTGTTCAGAGGTCAACTGAAATACATAGAAAGGTACACACTATTAGATATGAGATAATCTCATTTATTTACTTTTTCTTGAAAATATTTTTTTCATGCATTCTAATGGTCATGTGAAAAAGACATTTACTTTTTTTTATCAGTAACCCTGAGAAAGAACAAATGTGGAGTAATTCTCACATTTCATTAGGAAGCAAAGTTCACACTTTTCACAACTGTAAATGACAAGTAATGGGAAAAGTTAAGGATACTGTACTTATTCAGGCTTCCACACACATCAGTTTAAACCACTCAGAAAAGATACAGCATTTAGGTAAAATTTACGTAAAAGGCAAAAGATTTATGAGATGTGAAGAGAAGATGTGAAGAGAAATCAGAGTACTGGGTAACTGGTGCAGCAGTATTTCTCTGCCCCAAGTGAGAACCACTTAAAGATTTTTACCACTTTTAATCCCTACACTGATTAAAAACAATTTCTATACATCGTGTAGAAACTTTCAATATATACCAATACAAAAGTGTCATTGCTCAAGATGCTCAATCAGAAGGGGAAAAATATGGAAAAGTTCTAATTACTTATCTTTCACTAGAAAGATGTTAGTTTTACAAGAAAGTTGATGAGAGGAAAAATGTGGAATTCCATTACAATAAGAAGAGCTGGAATTTCCGGTTTGCCATTGTGATTCTTCTTAGGATAAAAGCTGGACTTGCAAATTTGCTGAACTTATCACAGTTTCAACTTTTGCAAATGAAATAAAAGTTCACTCCCTGGGCCAAAAACCCCAAGCAGCTGTTGGAAGTAAGAGGGCAATGAGAACAGAAGAAAACAGATTCACTGCATTGTTATCAAGAATGGGTTTCCCTGAGATGTACTTCACCTCACTGGTAGGGCAGTTGACCACCTTGCCAGTGCGTTCATCAAAACCTAGAGAGTGAAAAGAAACAAGTGAGGTGGAAAATCCAAATGACTTCATTAAAACAAACAAACCAACAAACAAAAAACCAATTAGCTTAAGGTTAGATAATCTTTGGAAAGTTCTCAGCTACCTATAAAATAACTAGCTATATCTATATGGTGAGAGATATGGAACCCATGATTACAAAAGGTCTCTTTGAATAAATGGGCTTCCAGTACAGTTCAGCATTGCTTTATCAAAATTGCTGGAGTTCCTTCAAAAGTAGAAAGGAGAACACAAAAAGTAAGGATGGCATGAAACTGGCAGACCATGTCTGCTTTCACAGTAGTTCCCTTTCAGGACCAACCTGTGAAGTCCCAAGAGCAGGAATCAGGTTGTGGCCTTTGCAAAGGATACCCTGAACTCTAGCACAAAGGAGGCACACACAAATTTACCAGATGAAGTCATCTTTTCCACATTAGACAGTTTCTTCCAACACATTCAATATGATCAGAAAATTCCTATGAGTCTGGTTTAGAATAAAGCCTGGGTTCTTTAACAAAAACATCAGTAATGTTTGTAAATGTGTACATGTGTCCACATACAGAGCTAATATATACTGTAAATTCAGATTGCTTTTTTCTTAGCATCTAGATAAAGATAGGGTGTGCCCCCCCCCCCCATTGTCTCCTGTTTAAGACTGCAGATTTCAAGGACAGATGCTAAAATGTGAGAAAGACTTTAGTTGGAATTTCCCTTCTGGGAGAGGCAGGGGGAGAAAGAAGTGAAATGGTCAAGGTGAAACAGATTTTCTGGAAGGTGAGAAATCAGGATATATAAAGGGTGTGCAAACAAAGAGAAGGATTCCAATATGGAGATTGGATAGAGAGAGAGGTTCAATGGAGGAGAGATGGGAATCAGCCATCTTGTAAAGATGTGAGCCATGTGAGCTTGGCCATGTGGCCACCGGGGGCCTGCAACCCTTGGCTGACCCAGGCTGGCAGCATAAGGAGTTTGCAGATTAAAACTCTGTGTTAAAGTTGGTTTTGCTGAGTTTGACTTGTGTCTGAAAGAGGCCGTGCAAAAGTTAGGCCTGAAAAGAAAGTAAACTTTGCTGGTTCAGCATCATGGAGTTCCTGCTACCTAAAGGTAACAAGGGAAAGACAGCGTGGAAGACAAGGAGGAGCAAGTCAAGGGAGCAGCCAAAGAAACATGTCTTCAAGCATCTGGAGATGACTGACTGGACATTGGTGAGATGATCAGGACTGAGAAACTGAGGATTTTTGGGCAATCTAGGACTTTAGACAATGCTGAAAAGGTTTTGGACAATGTTAAAGTAATCTGAGTCTTACATGTTTTCTTTTGTAGTAATTAAAAAGTCACTTTGTTAAAAATAAATTAGTCTGCACTGATAGTCTTGCATTGGTTTGGTATTTTGGTTCAGAAGGCTGGGGATGGTGAAAAAAACCCATGAGTGGAGAGTTTAAACTGTGTTTGTAAGTTTTTCTTTTTAGATCTAAAAAAAAAAAAAGGCAGAGAGAAGCTGGTAGCTAATGTTTGCATATCAATGGTAGGCAGGTACAGTAAAAATGCTAATGGCCTACTTGTATCCTGCTTTGTAGAGAAAAGCAGGCAGATATGTGTATCCAGTTAAAGTCAAAAAGTCTGCTTTATACCCTGTTTCAATAAGACTAACAAATTTGAGAGAGAGAGAACATTCTGACTAATGGAGAGGAGAGTAGAAGGGCAAATGTATTATCCAGGGGCATAAGTAAAACTAAGAGGACTGTCCACATGGAACCTGTAAGGTTTTGGGCCTGGGGTAACAGACTGAAACTCAATGGTCAACATTGCTCCAAAATGACTGGACCCAGGAAGGGGCAGAAGCTTGCCAAAAAAAAGGACATAAAGCAACTCAGAGCCATAATCAGCCCATCATGCTGGAACTGTGCTTGAACCCTGCCTTGCTCCAAATATTGCTTTAAAATTTTTCCATGAGACCCTTAAGGTGGGTATATAACCAGCCTCAGTTGTACACTGGGTAAGACTTCTTGGACTCGTGCCTACAGTCCCAGTACCTAGCCCAGAAGCACTAATGAACATTTGGGTTTTCCTCCCACTAACTTGGAGTCCTGCTTAATTCTTTGACCGCTCTATTCAATTTTCAGCCTTTCAGAACCTTTCTCCCAACTTACAACCTCTTCATTATATGAATCAAATATGGCTGACTAGAGTGTGGAGCAAATGCACACCTAACAGAATATATCAGTATAGTGAAATGACAGGAAAGCCTCAACAGCAAATCTGAGTAAAGTTGACTCCCCCAGATACCCCGAGTGGGGTTAAAAACTCAGTGGGGAGGCCACCAAGCATGAGGTCACAATGGAAAAGTAAGGCTATGTGTGTAGAGTTAGATTAGTAGAATAATCATTTCTCAAATGGACTTGGAAAACAAATGGTAGGACAGATACTAAAAAGATCTGATCCCAAATGATCTGCTTCCCTGGGATTAGGTGAAATCAAGTAAGCAAAAGCATCTACTTCCTGCAGTATCATAGCCTCCCTACAGTGTCTCTATTCATTGCTCAGTAAGACTAATTTTCTTTCAGTTAACATCACACACCCAAACAAGGAAAATTGATGATGCAAAAGATACTTTGCCTATCATTCCTGGTCCTTCGGCTACCTGAGTCTTGGGATTATTTTCACTGTGACATCTTTTTTCCCCCTCTTCCATAATTCTTTCCCATTTCTTTACTACACACCAATAAGATGAAATAATAAGGTAATGTTCTTACCACTAAATTGCATTGTAGCTCCTAAATATGAGTCCACAATTGATCCAAGTAATCCAGCTAACCCCCCAAATGCAATAATTGGCCACTGAGGAGCAGAAATGTCTAAATCATTAACAAAAACCAACTGTGTGAGGAAGTAAGCGATGCCCACAAAGGTACCACCGAGAAGACTAGAGGCAAGGCCCACCATTGTAACCCCTCCATTGGTTCCTGAAAAAGAGACAATTAAAAGCATCTGGTTAATGATCAGCAGACACACAAACTCAAGGAAAGCAGGAAAATTCTGACACTTATCTAATTGAGACTAAAGACTGAGTTCTCTTTTATGAAACTTAAGACCACAGCCTACTTAGAAACAGTCTTTTATCATTAGTAACTACTGATAATCTCAGCAGTAAAGTAGAATGCTTAGTGAGCCTGCCCAGTTTTAGTTTAATTTCTGCTTCTTCCAAGCTATGTGTCTATAGTGAAGTTGCCTAACTTCCAGTCTCAGCTGCCTTGCCTGTAAGATGGAAGTACTAAGGGTAAATTCACATAATTACTTAGAATACAAAAAGGTAATCAATGCAGAATAGTACTTTCTTTGCACATACTAGATAAACAAATGTGTTTAATGAGAGTTTTGATGATGAAGTAGAGGGAAAAAAACGGGTAGGAGAGGAAGGAGAAGAATATGAGGAAGAAAAGAAAAAAGAGGAGATGGAAAGAGGAAAAAGGAAAAGAGGAGAAAAAGAACCAGAAGGGGGAAGGAGATGATAAATAAAAGAAGTACTAGTAGTATTTGATGATAATGTTAAGAAGTAACTGAAAAATTTTAAAACACTAACCACCAAGAAGTCCCAAGTAATAGTCTATTATTTTCTTCCCTACCCTTTCTTCCTTTCTTCATTACCCCTTCTGTTGATATGTCTATGGGTCAGCCTCTTATACCTCTGTGTATTCTAACCTGCTAACATGTCCTGCAAACATGATGTATTATCATCAATTTAATAGTCTACAGTAACTTTTCAGGGAAGGAAACTTAACTAAAATTCTTGAAAGATTCTTAGGTAAGATACACAATAACTTAAGATTTTTTCCTTTTTGCTTTTTCAAGCAAAAGACTTAAAAAACTCACCAACTGGAACTTTCTCCCAGGTTGTTATGAGCCTTGGTGAGCTTTTACTTAGAACGGTACCAATTTCAGAAGCCCATGTGTCTCCCGCAGAGCAGGCTAGTGCAGCCAAGAGAGATAAACACATCCAGGAAGCAGAGTGTTGCTTGGAAAAATCTATTGGTATTTCCCCAGGGCCATTTTCTATCATGTACAGCAGTGCAAGCTCTGTGGGCACAGCTCCATTACAGAATACCTGAATCCAATTCCTTTGCCCACCTAGAGGCAAACAAGTAAATGAAAAGGATAAGAAATGTTTTCTCCTTAGAATAAAAATCATGCCATTCTAGAAACATATTTTGAAGTATAAAAAGAAAAATAGATAATTTTTTTAAATGAATAGAAGTATGGTATGGGGTTTACCCACAATGAACTATGTTTCCAAATTATTTTTGGAGTATCTTTTCAATGAAAAATACAAAATTAACTATTCAAATTAAAGACTTTTGTGCTTCTAACGTTTTGGTACTATTAGCTACTGTGGTGAAGTAATGATAAACTAAATTAGACTACTACTTAAATTATTCTTATCTATTTCAGTCTAAACATATTCTGATTAAAAGATTATGATATGGCCAGGCGCAACGACGCATGCCTGTAATCCCAGCTATTTGGGAGGCAGAGACTAGGAATTGCTTGAGTCTGCAGGTTTAAGACTACCCCAGGCAGCATAGCCAGATCTAGTCTCAAAAAAATAGCCAGGCCAGTCATCCCAGCTACCTGGGAGGCTGAGGTTCGGGACTACCCCAGGCAATACAGTAACACAGTGAGACCTAGTCTCTCCTCTAAAAAAAAAAAAAAAGATTATGATATGTAAGGATGAAATAATGTTAAAATTTTAAATAATGTCAAACATAGTTAACTTACCTTCCTTATATTCTGAATCTAGGCGTTTCTTTGTTTCTCCCTTCCATTTAGTAAGTTTTGAAGAAGTAAGAAAAAACATCAGCAAAGAGGTAAAAAAGCTGAAATTTGCAATGGTTAAGATAAATCCAACTACCAGGCCTGAAAAAAACACAAAACCATATAGACATGAATTATAATTAGTCCATACACTATTATGTGAAAAAAAGAATGGATTCTTTTTTAAAAAAGTTATTTTTTCACACTGTAATATTAAATGTACATCTCATATCAATTTACATTTTACCAAATATCAAACTGTAAACTGAATATCAGATTAAACTGAGATGTAAATGTTAACCTGCTTTAAAACAAATTATGCCATATGTAAGATATTGTTTTAGACACACTTTTAAAAATAAATTAAAAATACAGTGAACAGTGCTTTCATTATTAATAGACTGTATATTATATGCTATATTTTATATTTGGATAGAATCCTACTTTGAAGAATTTCTTTTTTTTTTTTTTTTTTTTTTTTGAGACTAGGTCTCGCTATTTTTGCCCATGGAACTGCAGGCTCTTGTTGCCCGGGGTACGACAGACTCAAGCAATCCCCAGCCTCAGCTTCCCAGGTAGCTGGGATTACAGGCGCGCACCACCACGCCCAGCTATTTTTTTGGAACTAGATCTCGCTACGGGCCCCAGGCGGGACTGCTTACAGGCACGAGCCACCGTGCCTGGCCTTACTTTGAAGAATTTCTAAATTAAACTCTAGTTTTCTCAGGGATGGCAAGATAAAGTCTTTCAAGTTTCCATTTTTTTGCATTTTCTTCCCATAGGTGATGATTTTTTTTATACTTTGTAAATAAAATAAAAACCCAATTCTGGCCATGTAGGATTGGGAACGAGCTTCGCAGGAAAACTTTGATAACCACACCAAATATCGTTTTTTTCATATGATCCTAACCATACCAGCTGCTTGAATTTCACACTAATTCTATGATTGTTAAGTTCTGTCTTCTATAACTTTCTTAATATATATTCAAAAGGACAGGCTTATTAAAAAAGGGAAGGGAAGTAAAGGATGCTCTCATAGACACAAGTGGGCAGAAAGAGCTGCCCCCAAAAGGAACAGGTTTGTTAAAAGAAATTCTCAGGTGGGCAGTCTTGGGAGGAGAGCCTGTGAAGAGAAACACCCGCATCATCACAACTGGGCAGGAGAGTTGTGCTGTCTTCTCTAATTCTTTAACTAATATATTTAGTTTCACTAGTGAAGACTTTTACTAAATAACATTACAAAATTCTATTAAGCAACAAACAATAACCAAAACAAAGAGACACCCAACTGAATGGGAAAAAATTTTTGCACTCCACTCAACTGACAGGTGTCTGATATCAAAGAGCCACAAAGAATTCGCACAACTTAACAATAGCAAAGCCAAAAAGCACAGTCAAAAAATGGGGAGAAGAGTTTAAAAGAAAATTCTCCAAAGAGGAAATACAAATGGTCAGAAGGCATATGAAAAAAATGCTCAACATCGCTAATAGTGAAATGCAAATCTATTTTTTTTTTTTTTTTTTTTGAGACTAGTCTCACTATTTTTGCCCATGGAACCGCAGGCTCTTGTTGCCCGGGGCCACAGACTCAAGCAATCCCCAGCCTCAGCTTCCCAAGTAGATGGGATTACAGGCTCGCACCACCATGCCCAGCTATTTTGGAAATGCAAATCTAAACCACAATGAGATACTAACCTCACATGGATTAAGAATGGCCTGTATGAGCAACAATAAGTGCTGACATGGATGTGAAGAGAAAGGTACATTTTTACACTGCTGGTGGGACTGCAAACTAATCCAGTCATTATGGAGAGCTGGGTGTAGGACACTCAAATTACTGAAAATGGAACTACCATTCAATTCGGCAATTCCTCTTCTGGGAATCTACCCAAAGGATACAAAAACACTATTTCAAAAGGACACCTGTACTCAGATGTCTATTGCATCAACGGCCAGAATATGGAAACAACCTAAATGTCCCCAAACAGATGACTAGATCAGAAAGCTGTAGCTGGGAACAGTGGCTCGTGCTTGTAAGCTTCAGCCTATGAAGCGGCAGGGGCTAGGGATTGTGGTTCGAGTCCCGCCTGGGGCCCATAGCGAGACCTTGTTCCAAAAAATAGTTGGGTGTGGTGGCGCGCGCCTGTAATCCCGGCTACCTGGGAAGCTGAGGCTGGGGATTGCTTGAGTCTGTGGTACCCCGGGCAATGAGAGCCTGCGGTTCCACGGGTAAAAATAGGAAGACCCAGGATCCCACACACACAAAAAAAAGAAAGCTGTGGTATATGTACACACTAGAATATTATTCTTCAATCAAAAAAGACAAATTAGATGCATATGTGATAACAAGGATGGACTTAGAAGGAATCATATTATCGGAAATAACCCAGAAAAATAAAGAGAAATACTGGATTATTTCACCTATATGCAGATTATAGAGAAAATAAACAAAAGGACACGGAAAATTTTAAAACTGTCAACAGAACTGAAGCATAGAATAAGAGAGGGGAAAAGGGGTAAATTAGGGGAGGCATAGGCAAAAGAAATTAAAATGATGGTTCATGGGTGATAAGGTGGTGGAGAACTTCAGGATAGACAATGATGTAAAATATGTGTGTAATCAATTAAAAAATAAATAAATATTATTGGAATAATTGCAGTTGCAGTGATAAGAATTTCAACATAATTATGGCTGCTAAGTATATACTATTGTTTTAACCATAATAATGTTATTACATTATCCAACCTTAATATCCTTATGGTTTTAAAAGTATTACAAAAGTCAGACAAGACTATTGGAGAAGAATGTCAAAACTGAATGAGAAACACAAAGTAAAAGTCAAAAGTGTTTCTACCTCCCTGCACAACTCCCATTTCTTTTCCACCCATAGGCACTGTTAAGAATTCCTTCCACAGCCAGGCATGGTGGCGCATAGCTGTAGGTGGCAGCCTAGGAAGCCACAGCTGGGGCCAGGGATCGCAGTTCGAGTCCTGCCAGGGGCATGTAGTGAGACCTAGTTCCAAAAAAATAGCTGGGCATGGTAGCATGCGCCAGTAATTCCAGCTACCTGGGAAGCTGAGGCTGGGGATTGCTTGAGTCTGTGGTACCCCAGGCAATGTGAGTCTGCAGTTCCATGGGCAAAAATAGCAAGACCTAGTATGTATAAATAAATAAATAAATAAATAAATGAATGAATGAATGAATAAATAGATAGATAAATAAATAGATAGATAGATAAATAGATAAACAAACAAATAAATAAATAAATGAGTGAATGAATGAATGAATGAATGAATAAATAATTCCTTCCACTATCTTTAAACAAATCCAAGGTAAGATGGTCCAAAAGCAGGCGGCATGGATTGATATGCTACAAAAGGCATCTACATGTACTCTGCCACCTTACAATGTCACATGAAATGACCAGTGTTCATGTTGCTGACAGGTCAGAATGAGTACATACATTAAGACAAAGTGCTTTTAAGGAAGGATTTATTTCACATGGTCTAAAAACAACTGGGACTTTTCTGGTAAGTCCCAGCTGTGTCTGGAGTTTTAGGTGAGTAATTACTGTCTCCACTTGGTCTCTATTCCACCTCCCAACCACCTGTGGAAGTTTTACTAGCTAAGGCTAAAACCTAATATGTGTAACAAAGAGAGTGCACCCAAAGCACTTGAAGATTCAAGGATCATGGCTGACATGGGACTTTACAATAGATAAATTTCGTATTTAACAGATACCATCTGGGGAAGTAGAAACAACACTATCCACAAATGTCTCCCATAGGCGGAGTAAAGTCACACCCAAATTGCAATCAAGGTATAATCTCTGAGAAGCAGAAATGGGATAAGAATTATGAAATCTGCCTAGAGAACGATGAAATCAAAAGAAGGCTGGTTGATCCAACATGATGTCATTTTGAAGAGGTAGTGGGCTCAGTGTGTTCTTGGTTATCACCTAGAAAAGTTTTGGTAGATTTTCCCTCTCAGCAGTAGAAAGTGAGTTTACCCAGGAGACAAAGACATTTGCACAGACACAGGCAAGTGAGGATAATATTTTAAAAGGAAAGGCTTCTTAGGAAAAGGAGAGAATGAGCTGCTGCTGCTTCTGCTTTTTTGCAAAGGGGAAAAGTTTGTGAGGAGAAACACCTGCATCACCACAGATGGGCAGGAAAGTTGCTTTTTGCTGGTGCAGAGATTGCACTGGCATAGTATTTTGGGGAGGGGTTCATTCATTTGTGGGATTGCTGTCTACAGTTCAATCAAGCACCTGTAGGGTGTGACAGGTGGATTTGTAAGGATTGGTGATTGTCTATAATGGCTTTCAATCTCCATATTCCCACCTCTGGTCTGTGCCCCAGAAGCTTTCTATAACAGTCAGCTTCTTCTATAGCAAGCTGTGGCCCAAGCTAAGTATTTTCATGTCATTTCTACAGCTGCCTTGGACTTCTTGTCTTATGACGCCTTCACCCCCCATTTTCTATCATAGCCCCTATCAATGAAGGCTACAAGAACTGGGAAAGCTTGGCAAATGACAAATTGGCAGACGTATTAATAACTATACAAGAGAAGGGATTTGACCTGTGGACTTGCATTACTGTTTCTCAAACTTCGTACTCACCAAAGAAACCTTCTAATTATAATCTGACTTCTCAAATGGCCTGCCTACAAAAATAGAGAATGCCTGAACAGTGATGTGTGTGCTCCCATCCGCTTGGTGTTTCTATATTTGACCAGATTTATAAAGTGGTATTCTGGATCTTTTATTAGTTTCCTGGGACAATAAGCAGTAAAAGCGGTTTTCTTGGAATCTTATCAACTGTGGGTACTTGATATTTCAGAAATATTAACTATTTCAGAAAGATTCAACACCAGACCTCAACAATGGTGACCAAAGAGAGGTAAAGCCAATCTCCTAATAACATGTGTAGCAGAACCGGTGGGTGTACCAACAACACCCATTCGTTCAGCACCTGTTTCACCAACAGCATCTGCTGCTAGGGATCAAAAGCCTCAAATCCCTTTGTATATTATCTATCTTGCTTTCTAAGAGAGGGATCTTAAACCATTTTATCCAAGTCTTCCTTGTTTAAAGCACGAGTAAGATACTAAAGTTAAATCAGACTGTGTTATCCCCTGATTTTGTAACAGTGTGATAGCCATAGAAAAGGGAAATTCCAGGTTCCTACCCAGGGAAGGGTGGAGCTGAGCATTTGAGGAAAAGCTAAAGAAGGACTCAGTGAAGACTTGGGAGAGGACTTAGAAGACGCCAATGAAGACTTGGAGGATGCAAAGCAGACATGAAGTAGTTCGACTTGCTTCTCGATCTTAGGGGACATGAGAGGAGACACTTGTAAAAAACGTGGGTAAGAGAACCATGGGGAGGGCTGACCATGGCAGCCGTTATCCTGACTTGTATTTTGATTTTGTTCTTTCCCTTCCAGACTTGCTTGGCCCCTTCTGCTCTTTCCTATGGTTCCCATTGGGTTCACACTCTTTGCCTGGACGTTTATCCGAGGGGATGGGTAACTCGGGTTGTTTCTTGGGGAAACTTTTTAACTATATTCTTTCTTTCTCTGTATTACACTCTAATTATATTAAAATTCTTTCTTATTGAAGGTCTTATTTATTAACACTGTCTTTATGTGGCAAATGGCAGAACCAATTTAGAGCAGATAGGTATGGGGGTATTGGGGTGCCATTATTCTGCCTGCTAACAATTTGAGGCAAGCGGAGTCCAACTTATTTTGTAATAAAAATCTTTACTGTAAGGCCGGGCATGGTGGCTCGTGCTTGTAAGCTTCAGCCTATGAAGCGGCCGGGGCTAGGGATCGCGGTTCGAGTCCCGCCTGGGGCCCGTAGTGAGACCTAGTTCCAAAAAAAATAGCTGGGCATGGTGGTGCGTGCCTGTAATCCCAGCTACCTGGGAAGCTGAGGCTGGGGATTGCTTGAGTCCGTGGTACCCTGGGCAACGAGAGCCTGCGGTTCCACGGACAAAAATAGCGAGACCTAGTCTCAAAAAAAAAAAAAAAAAAAAAAACCCCAAAAAAAACTTTACTGTATTCCAGAAACCCCCATAATAACCCTTGTCTAACCCTTGTCTATTACCTCAAATTTATCTCATTTTTTCCCCATTTTTTATTACTTATCTATCAAATGAGACTTATTTTCATACATGAGTGAGCCAATCTTTTATATGTTAGTGCATCTGTACTGGATATTCTGTGAGCTAGAACATGCTTCTCATTACTGCCTTTTTCACATTCCAGTTTAAAACTACCTATCTAAGGCCAGGCATGGTGGTGCATGCCTGTAGGTGGCAGCCTAGGAAGCCACGGCTGGGGTCAGGGATCGCAGTTCGAGTCCCGCCGGGGGCACATAGCGAGACCTAGTCCCCAAAAAATAGCTAGATGTGGTGGCATGCACCTGTAATCCCAGCTACCTGGGAAGCTGAGGCTGGGATTGCTTGAGTTTGTGGTACCACAAGCAACATGAGCCTGCGGTTCCGCAGGCAAAAATAGCTAGACCTAGTCTCTAAATCAATCAATTAATCAATTATCAATCAATCAATCAATCTATCAAACTACCTAGCCAGGCATGGTGGTGCGTACCTGTAAGCTTCAGCCTATGAAGCAGCTGGGGAGAGTGGTTCGAGGCCCGCCCGCTGGGGGCAACATAGCGAGACCTAGTCCCAAAAAATAGTTGGGCGTGGTGGTGTGCGCCTGTAATCCCAGCTACCTGGGAAGCTGAGGCTGGGATTACTTGAGTCCGTGGTACCCCGGGCAACATGAGCCTGCGGTTCCATAGGCAAAAATAGGGAGACCTAGTCTCAAAAAAAAAAAAAAAAAATTACCTACTTAGAGAAAACGTGTTATACCTGATCCTATCTGGAGAAAAATGCCCTAAAGCTGGGGCGTGGTAGAGAATGCTGTAATCCCAGCTATGTGGGAGGCTGAGGCTAGGGATCACTTGAGTGCGGGTTTGGCAATACCCTTGGCAATATAGCAAGACCTAGTCTCTTTCTTTCTTTCTTTTTTTTTTTTGAGACTAGGTTTCGCTATTTTTGTCCATGGAACCACAGGCTCACGTTACCTGGGGTACCATGGACTCAAGCAATGCCCTGCCTCAGCTTCCCAGATAGCTGGGATTACAGGCGCGCACCACCATGCCCAGCTATTTTTTGGGACTAGATCTCACTGTGTTGTCCCAAGCAGGACTTGAACCACAATCCCTAGCCCCAGCTGCTTCATAGGCTGAAGCTTACAGGCACGAGACACCGTGCCCGGCGAGACCTAGTATCTTAAAAGAAAAAAAAAAAAAAAGAAAGAAAGAAAAGAAAATGCCCTACATCCTGTCAACATACACACTTTATTATCTTTAGTTTTTCTCATAAACTTTGTCATATACAAATTTTTATGAATTTCATTAATTATGAATCATATCATCCATCTGTCCTAAATAATAAAAATGCCACAAAAATTGATGTTATCCCTGTTTTTTACAAAAGTGACACACAGCAAGTACTCAGTAAACACGTGTTAAAAGAATAAATAAATATCTGTCCTGATTCAATTCTGAGAAATGAATCTAGTTTGGACACTAATTTGTACTGCTCTGTTTGAGGCCACTAACAGCAATTTTCAAGTGCTATTCTTTCCAAAGTTTTCTCTGCTTTACACCTATAAGAAGTGCATCAATGTTTCAAGTAACAGACTATTTAATTCAACAATTACTTTGAACAAGTCCTCAAAAATATTCTATTAATCTATTTAATATCAATTACAAAGTTAAAACTTCTTGCTCACTAAATAATATTTAATATCTAAAATTCTGCTGAGCAACGATTAACTATCATTATCTAAAATTCGTAACACTTCATTTACAGTCTCATATATTTAGAATAGGGAAAACATTTGTTTAAATGATAGAAATAAGCACTTATTCAAAGACTAAACATTAAAATTAAAAATATACCTCCTAAGGCTCCACTGTGATCTAGACTTTTCTTCTTAAAGCCATTGGAGACGATCAAAACAGGAACAACAACAGAAAACAGCCAACGCCAAGGGGATATAGGCTGTAAATTACCTGAAAAATTTATAAAGGGAGAGCACGAATTATGCCACCCCTACACAGGCTAGTCTTGGCTATAAACTTTGATAACTACAGTCTAATTAAAATACTGTTTTAAGTAGAGAAACTGATATGAAGTCACCAAAGAAACACACTTAAGTTGAGACTTACTACATTTTCAGAGAAAAACTAAGGGCAAATCAGTCCTGTGCACGTTTTGAGAATCATTTATAGCTATTTCTAACTTCATCTCTGCTTCCTCATTTTTGGAAAGGAGGGGTGTATTGAATTTCAAGAACTGCATAGAATAAGTTCCTTTTATAATAGGATTAACTATTCCCTATTTCTGCCTTTTAAGGAAAAAAATTTGTAAAGGCAACATTCTCACAGGCTGACGTACCTCAGGATTCAATGGCTGGTGATTGATTTTTCCAAACGTTGAAAGTTTACAGATATTTTGTTTGGCTAGCATACTGTTTTCCAACAACTTGAGACAAAAGGTTAGGAGATTTCATATAGAAGTTCAGAATCAAAGAAAAGATGGGTGGGACAAACATGGACCAACAGCTTGCAGTGGGAGGAGCTGGAATGGTCAGAGAGGGGAAGGGGGAAAAAGGGGTAGGTGGGGAATAAGAGGTACAAATACAACCATACAAGCATGACCAATACTGTATGATAATTACAAAAAAAAAGTTCAGAATCTTGGCTTCTGTTTCAAAGACTAGAAATTCAGACCTGTGTGGGAGAATTGACCTGTGAGAAAAAGAGGTCTCCTCCTTTAGACAGGTTATCGTTTTCTGTTTAAAAAACCCCGCCATTCCTGACAGGCTCCAAAAAAACAAGGCTTATGATTACAGTAAAGAAAAATGTGAACTACTGTTTGTGCTCATGCTTCTATCAAAAAAGGGGAAAATGAAAAACAAAGAGGGTCAAAAGTTCAACAAAGTATGGGAAAATTTTATTTAACATGCAAGGATGTGAACAGCTTTATTCATCTGCAACAGGAGCCAGGCCCAAGGGGACATATTTCAGTCTGCCAGTCTTAGTTTAATCTTAGTTCAAGGCACAGTTACTAGGCAAGAATGATAATCTTCTTCCATACCTCACTTCCCTAAACTCTCAAAACTCTACTATGAATATGAACAGTCCTGAAAGCTATTCTCTGGAGAACACCAGCAAAAGTTTCAGAAATCTCATGGCAAGGACTAAGGTCTGAGATGGCAATCTTTTATGCTACAGTCACTTTGAAGAGTTCACTTTCTTGATATTTTTTTATGTTTCTTTTGAATGGAGCAATATTCTGTCTTCACAGGAGTACCAAGAAAGTTGTACAAGCGTTAAGGTGTACTTGCTCTGAGATACTGTGAAAAATTTTAAAGATCCGAGTCCAGAGGACTTTACATTTATGCAAAATATCTTCAGGCTTTAAAAGGATTGTCTTGTCTGTTTGAAGAGCTCAAACAGCAGCAGACAAATCCTCCAAATCCCCAAATGTAAACATCATGCTATCTTTATTTTTACTTCTGTTTTTACAGGACACGAGAAACTATGTTAGTGTCTTCTTATTAAGAGCAAGACTGCTGTTTCACAAAACGGTTTCACCTCACTTTTAAGCAAGAAGATGTAGCAATTACCAAAAAAAGTAAAAACATTTTGAAATAGGCACAAGAGAAGCAGCATTAACGGTCTTAAACATTTAGGGCACGTTTACATTTTCATGTCAGTAAATGTAATTCAGGCTGTGGAAACGAAGTAAACACATTATAACCATTCGGAGGACATGACTGTTGGAGTCCACAAAGGAACAATCTTAAATTTCAACTAGATTACAGAAAAACAATTTAGGACTTTCACACTTACCATAATAGGTGCTTGCAGTCATGGACATAATCCAGAAAGCTAAGGAAATGCAAATGATCAGGCTCAATATAACTATATTAGTTATCATTTTTATATATTTTTTGCATATACTGTCGTCAAGTGCTGTCATAGAAAATAAGGATATGAGCACCAGGGGGATGCATATATAACGTCTCTCAGAAAAATTAAGTCACTTAAAGGGCCAGCAAATCACACGTTTACAGACGAACTTAAGTGCCATCTTCCAAGGACCTCCCCAAATGATATAAATCCAAACTATTTCCGGACACGGCTGCTGTTGGAGCACAAACTCTCGTGGACGAGGTTAACGCTCACTGAAGTACCCAGCGTAATCCCTCCAAGCACCGGCCCCTAGGCCGCGGGCAGTCCACACCTGAACGCGGGGGCCAGGAAGGTGAAAGGGATAGCCAGGCAGCCAATGGGCGGCCCCGTGAGAGCGAGCTACGCCCCAGCATCCGCCTACGCGCTGACGTCACAGCGTCCTGCCAAGGGGCGGGGCGCCGAGCCTGGAGGCGAGTAGCTACGGGCATGTCTCCACCGCCGTCAAGCACGTCTCTAGCGTTAGGCGCTGCCTGCCAGTTTTACCGCCCCGGGAGCTCAGCCTTCCCCCGCGCGGGTCTCCTGCGGCCTCCTTCCTGCGCGCCTGCGCCGCCGCCGCCCGGAGTCGTCGCCTCGCTCACGTGGGCGTTTAAAGGGCAGATTCAAGCACTGCCGTGCCTGGTCACCCGCTCGGGAGGATTGGGACCTGGGCATAGTGGGTAGAACTCCTACGACTAGATCCTGAGCTCCTTGCGTTTGAGGGCAAGCTTAAACCGAAAAGTGAAACACCTTCAGGGTAGTCTTCGAACGAAGGAATGCCAGTGAGTTTAGACCCAGGAAGTCCATTTCAAGTATAATCATTGAATCCATTTCTCATTTACTTAGAGGTCATGCTATTTTATAATATATATATATATTTAGGAAAAAGCAATGTACGTATGTATTGTAGAAATGAAATTTTATGACATCATTTGATTTTGTTTTTGTTTTTTAGACTAGGTCTTGCTATTTTTGCCCGTGGAACTGCAGGCTCTCGTTGCCCGGGGTACCACAGAATCAAGCAATCCCCACCCTCAGTTTCCCAGGTAGCTGGGATTACAGGAGCGCGCCACCACGCCCAGCTATTTTTTTGGGACTAGGTCTCACTACGGGCCCCAGGCGGGACTTGAACCGCGATCCCTGACCCTGGCCGCTTCATAGGCTGAAGCTTACAGCCAGGAGCCACCGTGCCCGGCCTAGTATGTCATTTGAAACTACCCTTTAGTACCTGTAATGTGCTATATACACTACTGGTTGTTACAGATGCCAAGATAAAACTAGACATAGCTGCTGCGATCAGGTTCTCAAATAATCATTGTCACGACACCCCTTGCACTGTAGCCATTCCCCTCATGTGTAAAGTGTGTGTGCGTTTGGCCAGTTTGTTTAAAAAAGCGGAACATCTTATTTAAAATGACCTTTAAGATGATTATAAATAAATACACACATACATAAATACATAAATAAATAATGGACATTAAAATTCAAGTGTACGTCAGATTTCACACTTTATTCAACAACCATAACGAGATGACTGATGTAAGGAATTTTATTTTATTTTATTTTATTTTATTTTTGAGATTAGGTCTTGCTATTTTTTTGCCTGTGGAACCACAGGCTCTAATTGCCCGGAGTACCACCAACTCAAGCAATCCCCAGCCTCAGCTTCCCAGGTAGCTGGGATTACAGGCGCATGCCACCACACCCAGCTATTTTTTAGGACTAGGTCTCGCTGTGTTGCCCCAGGTGGGACTTGAACCGCAATCCCTAGCCCTGGCCGCTTCATAGGCTGAAGCTTACAGACACGAGCCACCGTGCCTGGCAACAAGTAAATTTGTAATATATCCATATTAAAGGGACAAAGAATCTTACAACTCATTAGAAAAAGTTTAATTCAGGCCAACACCAATATCCTACCTCCTTTTCTAAGTCATTATAAGACATATATTTTGTTTCAAGAGAAAAGTATTATAGAAAGGTTTTTTTATTTTTGCCTGTGGAACCCCAGGTTCACGTTGCCCATGGTACCACAGACCCAAGCAATCCCCAGCCTCAGCTTCCCAGGTAGCTGGGACTACAGGCGCGCACCACCATGCCCAGCTGTGTTTTTTTGGAACTAGGTCTCATTACGTGCCCCCAGTGGGACTCCAACCGGGATCCCTGGCCCCGGCCGCAGCTTCCTAGGCTGCCGCTTACAGGCATGTACCACTCTGCCTAGCTTTATAAAGGTTTCTATGT
Source organism: Uropsilus gracilis (assembly GCA_004024945.1). Classification (NCBI taxonomy): domain Eukaryota; kingdom Metazoa; phylum Chordata; class Mammalia; order Eulipotyphla; family Talpidae; genus Uropsilus; species Uropsilus gracilis. Next base: position 22,243 of record PVHY01022162.1, read on the forward strand.
TCTCACTAAATTCCAATTTAACAGCTTTTACCAAAGCACTTCACATATATATTTTAAGAGCATTTATCATGTTATATTAATACATAATAATTGCTTCTTTTAGGAAGGAGATAGAGCAAATCAGAGGCAGAAAATCATGTCATAATCATCTGTCTATCAAGTTCTAGCCTTGGACTAGTTTTGTGAAGGTTAGTATTTCATAGATACAGAATTAATGACGGAACATAAAATGAACAGAAAACAGGTAGACAGATGTATGTTAACAAAATAATTTTGATGCTAGGAGAATTTGGAGCATATTATCAGGGCAATCATATGAAAATAACATGGAGAAAACACCAAAAAATTTTACATTAAAATAATAGGATGGGCCGGGCACGGTGGCTCGTGCTTGTAAGCTTCAGCCTATGAAGCGGCCGGGGCCAGGGATCGCGGTTCGAGTCCCGCCTGGGGCCCGTAGTGAGACCTGGTTCCAAAAAAACAGCTGGGCGTGGTGGCACACGCCTGTAATCCCAGCTACCTGGGAAGCTGAGGCTGGGGATGGCTTGAGTCCGTGGTACCCCGGG
>PVHY01022163.1:0-22818 GCA_004024945.1 Uropsilus gracilis
AGGAAGGAAGGAAGGAAGGAAGGAAGGAAGGAAGGAAGGAAGGAAGGAAGGAAGGAAGGAAGGAAGGGCATATATGACTTAAAGACTGGTGAAGAGTAGCATATTAAAAGGTAGTAATAAAATCTGGTATATTAGATGGTAAATGCTAAATGCCATTAGATCTCTGTCAGGCACCATAGACCAAAGGTGAAGGTTGTTGATTTGTTTGGATTTTTTCGCATTTTTTGTTTTTGTTTTGATGTCTTACAATTTCTCCTTCCTATATAGTATCACTTTCTTAATAGATGAAAATTATTTTCTGCTATCATTCCCCAAGACCTATCTCTTTATCTGCAACAATGCAGTAATATCTCTAAAGTCAAAAGTGTATTAGTTTAACCCAATATCATTTCCATAGAAGACCTCTGAATTCAGAACTTGCATCAATGTTTAAGATAGATTTATCTAAATGGAGGGCTTGCAGGCACAGGACTTGTAGTGAAACATCTATTTCAAATCTGGTCAGTGTTACTTAACTTATAGCCTGCCTTGCCAACTATTCATGCAAGAGATGTGAGGAGTGCCATAAAAAGCACTATGGGGAAATGGAGGGAGGAAGAGAGAGAGGAATTGAAAGCCGATTAGCTGCAGTACAGTACAACCCAGAGAAGCTGTAATGGTAATGTGGGTTTTATCCCTCCGGGAATTCTATTTAGCCGGAGGGCAATGATCCTCAGACCCTTCAGAGACTTCTACTTTGTTTGGATACCTTGTGTGGGTGGAACTTCCTGTTTGCACAGAGAGCAGCATAAAGTCTAGTTGCTCTGAGGAGCATTTGGGACCAGAGGAATTACAGGGAGTAGGATGCATACAATCTGGTCTCCTGAGGTTCCTTCTCCCTGCAGCATGGGGAAGAATAAATTCCTTCATCCAAGTGTTATTCTACTCTTTCTGGTTCTCCTGCCTAACGATGCCTCCTCAGTCTCTGGAAAGCCGTAAGTTTCACATACAGCATTAATTTAAGAATGCTGTGCTTTATTCCATATTCTCCTTTACATCGTTTGTCTTTCCTGAGAAACTGTCACATTCTTATCTTGAAAGTTTCTTTCAACTATGGGACTTCTGTAAAATTAATTTACTTATCTCTTCACAATCATTTTTCTCGACTCTCAGGATCTCTAAATAACTAAATGTGCTGAGGAACATACAAAGCTATCCCAAATGGTGGTGTGAGTTGATAATTTTAAAGGAATTGATTCAAAGATCCTCACACTCATTAATCTCCTTGAGATCAGGCTATTTAATCTTTATCTCCCTTTCCTAATAGACTCTTTGATTTTATAACAGAAAGATAAACCCTTCCCTCAATTAGATATTACCAAGGTATAGTACTGGAGTACAAAAGTCTTCAGGGTGCCAAAGAAAGAACAATTTGAAATGATGAGTAAACAAAGAATTAATGCAAGGAGAGAAAATCCTTTTGCAAATCATGTGGTGATGAATTCTTTGTTTCAACAAAATTGAAGGAGGAGGTCAAGAAAATAGCAGCTGGTAGATGATTAGAATCAATTCTTAATAATAAAACACTGGTTATTTTGGGCATGAAATGTAGGACCTGCAAGAAGTGCAAATAGTGATATGTAATTATCTTACCTGTTGTTTAGTTACTTTTATGTAAACAACTTTTTTGGCATTTAACTATATACAAACCAAATACAGTAATAGAATTGAATTGTTTATTACCTGCAATAAGGAATATTCATCCACAAATACATAAAAATAGCTGCTCATTCTTATTAAAGATGTGCTTCAGAAGTATTTTTGCTTTATATCATATATAGATATCCTAATATATTTATTTTGTTTTGATCACCTGTGTACCAGTAAGACTTCTGAAAATAAAGTAATCTAGAAAAAATATTTAGCATTTACAATCTTAATGTTACATTTGAAAAATAAAAGCTAAATTAATATGCCTACATAAATTATCTATATATGTGTGTATATTCATCTATGATTCTTAATGAATTAGCAAGAATGAGTCATAAAACATTTTGAAGCTTAAAAATCTTAGAATAAACTTGTTTTATCACTGAAATTCAAGTTAAAGGAAGAAAAAGGATAAGATGTTAAATTTCTGATCTTTACACAAAAAGAACATTTTGATGTGTTTTTAAAAGTCATATTGGTCAGTTTTTCACTATGCTACTTAAGATTTCATCAGAAGCTTATAAAACAGTAATTTGTATAAATTAAAACATCAAAATAATATCTGTGCTATTATGCTATTATTTAAACTTGTGATAATAGATATTTACTTGAAAACATGTAATACATAGTGTCTAATACCGGCTTTAGCATTCTATTTGAAAAACATGGGTTAATAAAGCTATTCATAAGGTACTGGGACAAATTCTGTTCAGCTCATGAGATAGTAGGACTCAAAATTCAATCACTGGGAGATGAATTTTGGGTGGAGTTACTGTCTAACCAAGAGTTGAAAGGCAAATATTTAAAATGCAAACATCCAGAGTTAGGTAATACACTAAGATTCCTTAGCCGCTTGCCATGACAGACTTTAACCTAATGACTGACTATTTTGAAATCTCCGAGTCTGTATCTGTAAAATGGAAGCAGCACTTGCCATACCAATTCCACAGGGATACTGAATATTCAGTGAAGTTTTGTAAACTGTTTGGTTTTTGTAGTATTTCCCCTGAGACCTTGCTTGCTTTTAATAGTAATTAATACGCAAAATACATTTACAATATGAATAAATGTAACTAACATTTTTATTTGAAATCAGATGCTCCCTCCTTTGGGCTCCTTAAAAGTGAGATGCAGATGCAAATTGTCATCTATTTTAGGTCACTTCAAGTAAATGTGCACTGTATGGCACTGATCGTAGAAAGGAGAATGGTTCTCACACACAACATTCAGCAACAGAGATGAGAGTCCTGCGTATCAGTGTCTTCTTTCCATACAGAACTAATGGGGGTACCAACAATGGAAGGGAGTACAGTGATGTTGGTAGCAATGTCTCTTCTCCTACACTGCCAATTAACTGGACCCTCCCATTCCCAGGCAGTACATGGTGTTGGTACCCTCTCTGCTGCACGCTGGGACCCCTGAGAAGGGCTGCCTTCTGCTGAGTCACCTGAATGAGACAGTGACTGCAAGTGCTTCCTTGGAGTCGCTCAGGGAGAACAGAAGTCTCTTTACCGACTTGGTGGCAGAAAAGGACTTATTCCACTGTGTTTCTTTTACTGTAAGTGTGGCAATTTGACTCAGAACACTGGGTTTTATTGGTTGGGATCATAAGGATCTAGAACTCATTCAAGATAAGCTTTGAGAGGTTGGCAAGGACTTGAATAATCTATTTTTTAAATATATTTATTTACTCATTTATTTTAATTGATTGTACATATATATCTATATATTTTACATCATTGTCTACCTCAAGTTCTCCCACCACCTTGTCACCGTGAACCATCATCTTAATTGTGGTGCCCATCCCTCCCCCAATTTTATCCCCCTCTCTTGTTGCATGCTTCAGCTCTGCTGTTAGTTTTAAATTTTTCTTGTCCTTTTGTTTCTTTGTTTTCCCTATTTCCCACATAAAGGTGAGATCATCCAGGTTTTTCTCTTTTTGATCTTTCTGGTTTATTTTTCAGGAAAGAATTTAAAAGTATTAACTAAATACTGAAATTAAGAATCAGGGCATGAAATTCCAATCAGAGGAAATAAATGTTTATAGGCTTATTAAAAATCAACTTCATGATCAAAGAAAATTCCTCTTAGCCAGAAAAAAAAAAAGATAGCAATGTGTGACCTGTCCTTGAAATTAAAATAGAAAAGAATATTAATAAAATAAATCAGGCCAGTGCTCAAAATAGACCCTCTGTGGCAATCGGACATATTACCCCAAACTGTAAGTGTGAAATCTAGACATTACCATAGGCAAATATCTAATATTTAATAGTAATTCAATACTAATAATTCAATGGTAGTTTTGAGAGTTGTCCATATGTTAAAGTCTTACAGTCAATAAAATATTATAGTTTCCTTTTTCATCACCTTAATATCTTTTTTAATTTTATTTTTCTTATTTATATATAAATTTCACAGCACTGTAATCCACAGGGTTTACCCCCATCCCTTCCATCCCCCCCCTTCTTTCCCTCCTGCTCAAAGTTGTGCTCTTCAGTCATCACCTTAATATCTTAAGATGCTTCCACCAAACCCATTTAGGACATAATATGATTGAGTCAATATTTATATATAAATATAGTATAATATATGTAATTTCCTAAGTTTGCACATGATGTAACTCAATTGGCTGACCTATAAGTAGATGTGAGTCCCATTTATGACTTTTCTTAATTGAAGTAATTGTCTTCCCTCTTATATCCTGTTTCTACATATATAAATGACAAGTAATTCCAGCCATGCCAACTAATCCTGATGAGAATGAGGGAGTAAAGAACCAAGTGTAACTAAGGGGGCAAGATCTCCTGGAAGAAGTGGCACAGGGGGTAGGGAGGAAATTTCGGAGATGGACTGGATTCTTATGATCCCTCCTGTATTTCAGGTACCACCATCTTCATCCAATGAAGAAGTAATGTTCCTTACTGTACAAGTAAAAGGACCAACCCAAGAATTCAAGAGGCGGACCACAGTAGTAGTCAGAAACAAAGAGAGTCTAGTCTTTGTTCAGACAGACAAACCTATCTACAAACCAGGGCAGACAGGTAAGAAGAGGTTTACAGTTAGGACAACTTCAAAAAGGAAAGATCTTCCCTATATACTTTTCAATCAAAGGACCTACAATCCTGATTCCTAGTGGTTTATCTTACCAATCTACAGGCCTGGTTTAAGGTTTTGTAGGTTCATGGAAAATATTTCTGTTTCAGTGAAGTTTCGTGTCGTTGTGCTGGATGAAAATTTTCACCCCCTGGATGAGTTGGTAAGTTTCTTGATATTTAGAATCATTATATGCACAAACAGAATAGAAGCCTATTTTTGGAATTTGGGGTAGACCAGGAAGACAAAGTATCCATAATAATATAACAACAATTTCTAGAATTACAGCAGTGCAAGATCTTCATTTAACTATACCCCAAGTCAAGAGAACAATTAATTCTTTCTTGGAATTGGTACTTAGTTGGTTGTCACACAATTATACTTCTCAGCAAGTTCACAAATTGCAAATTTATAAAAATATGTAAGTAATAGATACACCTAAATCAACAAATAACGTAAGTTCAAATAACATCCCTTTATTCCTGTAAACATTATTTTATTTTAAATTTCTTATTTACTTCACTATTTTTTTTCACATTGCTATAATTTCCATAGTTCTTCCACCATCGTATTAATCGTGGTCCATCACCATCCTCCTTGTGCTCCCTCCTCCTATGTCATGCTCCTTCCTTTTCCCTCCCTTGTTTTATGTCTCAATTTTATGGTCAACTTATTAGTTATGACTTTTTCTTGACCTTCCGTTTAGTTTATGTTCTACAGACAAGTAAGATCACTAAGTTTTTCTAAACACGTTTATCAAAACTTCTCCTACAAAGGAATATGCATGCAATCAATATTTGAATATTTGTTCTTTAAGACTAACACAATATTTATAAGAGAAACTATTTCAAGTATATTGCAAACATCAAACCAATCTTAATTTTCCTCTCCCAAATCTATTCCTTCATGTCATTTTCTTTTCTCAAAAACAGACAGACATTTTTTCCCTAAGGCAAATGTTTATGATATAATTCTTGCTTCTTTTTCTCTTACAACCACTTCACCAGAAAAATCATATTAACTTAGAACATAGCTAGACTGCTTCTTATCATGTGAACTGTTATAAACTTGTTCTGGCCAAAATCATATCCAAACAAAATTACTGCAACAACCTTGAAACTGGTTTCCTAGTTTCTACTTTCATTCCTCTTTCTAAAATCAAACACCTATCTATCATTCTACCAGCTTAATCTTGCTTTATTCTTTAAATTACATATATTTCAAATGTATATATATTTAAAATTTATGTGCCTCAAATATAGAAATAAGCCATATATGTTAACTATATATGTAAAACATGTATTCTCCTATATATATGTCAGACATATATAAAAAATATGTTATCTCATAAATATCAAATAAATATATTCATGCATATGTATATACATGTATTGTGTTTTTACTATGTATCCATCCCTGTTAGAATGAAAGCATAACCAAAGCATATATGTTGCTCTTTTGTGCATTGCTATATTTCCAGCATCAAAATGATACACAGCACATGAGCAAATAATAGGTACATAATAAATATTACATTTTAAATATAATCAAGCATTGAACTATTGAATTTTTCTAGAACTACCTAAGAAATTTGCAATCAAGCTTAATATTTGGATCTGAGCATGGTCTTTTATAATTCCACTAACATTTATTTCTAATCTATTAAATTTTCATAGAAAAGTAGTGTTCTTCACTGGGATGTTATAGTATTTAGGTAATGCCAGTAAAAATTCCATTCCTAAGGGATCGAAGTGCATATATATTTGTTCAAATAATATAATGTTTTTAACGTTATTTAATTGTTTAAAGTATATTAAGATTAATCTGGAAATTTTGTGTTTTACTACAAATAGAATTATTTTACATAAACTTGCTTATGAATATTTGAAAATAATTCTAAAACTTTCTCTTTTGCCTTACAGATTCCACTAGTATACATTGAGGTAAGCAACATGAAAGACATAATTACACATAATTGCAATTGCAAGTCATAATTAGACAAAAAGCAATATATCTAGGGGAAATTTTCTTATTTGAGAGATTCATACAATATTCTAGAAACTTGTTATAAGGAAGAAGACTTCAAACTCATGTGAAACTAGATAGTTCTAGCTCACGTCCCCTTCCCATCATTCTCTTGGTGAATAGCATGAGTTTCAGTACATTTCCTTCATTATCTCTAAATCTCTAAGCTCTTTTCTGTTACAATCTATGTATCCATAGGATCCCAAAGGAAATCGCATTGCACAATGGCAGAACCTCAAGTTAGAGAGTGGTCTCAAGCAACTGGACTTTCCACTCTCATCAGAGCCTTTTCAGGGCTTGTATAAGGTAGTGGTACAGAAGGCATCAGGAAGAAGGACAGACTATACCTTCACTGTGGAGGAATTTGGTATGGATTGTGGGAAATTATTCAATATTTTTCCTTAAACTTCCTGTGCCTAGAAATTGAGCTTATTTGTAGTCCTTCCACCTCCCACTGGTGAGAATGGCTTGGAGTAGAAACAATTTTACATAATAACTCCTGTGAACATAACACCATCTATGACTTGTGAATTGAATTTCATATACCTTGGCCACTTTATTGCAGCACTTATTTTTATTATTTATCATGTTATTTATGTTATTTTACATTGTTATCTATCCTGGGGTTCTCCCACCACCTTATCACCCACCCGTGAACCATGTTCTTAGTCATTTATGCCACTCCCACCCCTGATTCTCCCCCATCTCCTTCTCATGCTCTATGCTTCAATTTTGCTAAAAATTAGTTTTAAATTTTTCTTGTCTGTTTGATTGTTTTTCTTTTGGCCCGCATATAAGTGAGACCAGCCAGGATTTCTCTTTTTCTTTCTGGCTTATTTCTGCTAATATGATTCCTTCTAGTTTCATCCATATTGCTGCAAATGACATGTTTGTCTTTTTGTATTAATGAATAGTATTCCATCGTGTACCTATACCACAACTTTCTGTACCATTTGTCTATTTGGGAGCATTTGGGTTGCTTTTATATCCTGGCTATTGTAAATAACATTTTTGCAGCAATTTTTAATCTCCACAAAAAAGGAAAACATTCTTATTTTAATAGAGATTGTCCTATTTCAATAAGGTGATCTGATCTGTCACTGATTTGTCATAGTCCTTCAATCAAATATTCACTTGAGAATAAGGTAGATATAATGGAGAGTGGAGTTACCTTTTCAGAATCCTATGATTATTAGGTAATTGTTATAGAGAACCTCAAAATATTAATTTCCCCATGAGTTGAAGATCAATCACCAGCTTTCTTTATCTCCAATGAACAGTTCTTCCCAAGTTTGAAGTACAAGTAACAATGCCAAAGATAATCACCATTGTGGAAGAAGAGGTGAATGTGTCAGTGTGTGGCATGTGAGTTTATGTCCATTTTTAAATCTTATAAAAGGAATTATTTAAAAGAGACTCAGTAATGAGATATCTGGGCTAATCTATGTAGGAGCAGTGGCAACACAAATATTTTCAGTACATGGGAACATCCCCATCTCTAGAATTTTCCTTTCATTTTGTTTTTTTAATTTCTCCTTCTAATTTTCTTCCACGTTTGTAGCAACTTTACTACAACTATAGTGGGGCAGGCAACTGTTCCCAAAGAGACTATGCCATTAGAATCATTCTGAAAGTAACAAAGCTGCACATACACACTTGTTACACATACACACACACACACACACTTAAAATTCTACACAGCAGACATGCAACATATGGAGAGAGGATGCTGAGAGATACCATTGCATTAATAGTTTGTGTTTCTACATAAAATTGAAGGTTTTTGTTTCTTGTCTTTTTTTCTTGTGATGGGTGTTTTTCTCTCCTTATAAGAACAGGTTATAGCTTTGGTAATAAGCAAGATTTTAGATGAAAGTAAAAACCAAAAATTAAGGGAGAAAAAGCTGGTGAGGATTGTAATAACTTTCAGCATTTTACACAGGCTATTTCTAAAAGAGCTGGGTTATGCTTATTTTACTTGCCCTCAAACTGTTGAGCCCAGCAAAGATAACAAGGAAGTACAGAAAGTAAATATACTAAAGTTAAAGGAGAATATAAATAAGTAGTAAATGGAGATGTTCAGTATCTGTTTCAAATCATTTGGCAATATCCTACAACAGATATACATATGGGAAGCCTGTCTCAGGACATGCCACTCTGAGCATGTGCAGAAAGTATATCAATCCTTCTGACTGCTTTGGTGGAGAGTCACAAGCTATCTGCGAGAAATTCAGTCAGCAGGTAGGTGGACAACTGCTCCTTTTAGGGACTAACAAAAAAAAAGCATTGTTGATAAGCAGTAAAATATAACATGGAACTAACTTGCAAAAAGAGAATTCTATGCCAACTATTGCGTTTTCTAAAAATCGGTGACTTACATCAATAAAATTTATATGTAATTGCTGGTTTTGAGTATGACAGACAGAGCATTTGCCCTCAGTTTATGAGCAAGAACATGTTACATGGTCCAACATAAAAAACACAGTCCCCAAATAGGTTAATCACTCTTCAGTCAGTTATATTCTAACTGGGGAGCCAGACTTTGGTGAAGAGTATGCTGCCTGCTGTAATAAGATTACCCAATAAATGTTAAGGAATTTCTATCTCATTTACTCTATAAACTATCTAAGGACACTAAAGAATAAACCTGTCAATTATAAACTAGACACTGTTGTGAAGTGTAATAATAGCTAATCCCTTGAGAATATTTATTGTGTTCTCATCATCGAAAAATCCTTAGGTTATGTAGCCCCCAAAAATCTCATCATCGATTCTTCCAACACTATGTTTTCATTTTTTATCACCTCTTAGTTAAATAACCAGGGGTGCTTCTCTAAGCAAATAAAAACCAAGATCTTCCAGATGAAGAGACAAGAGTATGAAATGAAACTTGAAGTGAAGGCCAAGATAAAAGAAGAAGGAACAGGTTTGTTGTACTATATGAGTACGGGGAAAAAACAATAGACAATGATTTATTTCCTTTGCCAACTTGTGAAAAGGAAGAAGGTAGTATCAGAAACTAGGGGAGACCATCCTTCCCAAACAGATTTTTTTTTCTTCTTTTTCAGAAGTGGAATTAACTGGAAAAGGGTCCAGTGAAATAACAAGAACCATAACCAAACTCTCATTTGTGAAAGCAGATTCAAACTTCAGACGAGGGATCCCCTTCTTTGGGCAGGTGAACAGTTTTTCAATTCACAGATTAAATTGTGTATTATCACCTAAAGAGCAAATACATTCTGCTAAAACCATGCCTGGTTAGTGTTATCTGTTGATTAATGTAACTAAACGTATAAAATTACATTTAAAAAAAATCTGTTCCTCTGTAAATTTCTAATGAATTCTATAAAATTATTCTCAAAACATTATCAAATTAGAAGTTTTTTTGCCACTTTTGGAACAAAAGTCAAAAAGTATGAGTTATCACCCAATCTGCTTTTCATGGTTTACGAGGCAATCAAGACTTTTTTCTATTTCCCACAAAAATCTCAAAAATCACAACAGTCATTAACATTATACTTCTGAAACTTTCTATGAAGTTGGGTAGGTGGCCATAATTTTTATTTTGAAGTATAAAAGATTCTGCTATATTAGTGTTTCTTTTCATGAATATTATGATTACATTACCTTTTCTATAATAATATTTTTAAAAACAGTACTGAGGCCAGGCATGGTGGTGCATGCCTGTAGGTGGCAGCTTAGGAAGCCATGGCCGGGGCCAGGGATCGCGGTTTGAGTCCCGCTGGGGGCACGTAGCGAGACCTAGTCCCCAAAAAATAGCTGGGCATGGTGGTGCACACCTGTAATCCCAGCCACCTGAGAAGCTGAGGCTGGGGATTGCTTGAGTCTGTGGTGCCCCAGGCAACGTGAGCATGCGGTTACACGGGCAAAAATAGCGAGACCTAGTCTCCCCTGCAAAAAAAAAAACTTTTTAAGTAAAATAATAAAAAACAATACATAAGGTAAAATATTGCTACTTTCCCTGATTTTGAAAATATACATTTTCTACAAAAGTCTTCTTTTTCCATAATAAACAAAATCTGAGATGACAGTTATACATACCTCAATTTGTACTTACCATTCCTAATTGAAGTGATACAAGATTTAACTGTAGAAAGCATAAAAAATGGTGAGATCAGATCAATAAAGAAGTGATAGAGTAAGTTTTACAATATTTTTATCATTATGATAACAAATATGTGCAGAAACGTTGGCATAGCACATTTTTTAAATTTCTTAGAAGTATATAATAGTACTTTTTAAATAATATATTCTGTGAAATTTAAACTACCTCATTACTCTACCACCAAAAAAAAAAAAAAAATCAGAATTTTATGCTTCTCATTCCCTTTTCCCATGCAGCACATATTTCATTGAACAAACTCGAATTTTGCTAATCAGTTGCAAATACTAATCCAAATGCCAGTTTTGCTTCCTTCTATCAAAAGTAGCTTTTACTGAAAAAGAGTACCATCTTTACAATCTGATCTTGACTTGCCCTCTTCTGAGTTCAAAATTAGTAGTAATTTGACTTTACATCCTCATTAATATTGTGATTCTTTCCCATTTGACATTTACATTCTCACATGGAAAATGCCTTATAAAAACCTGCCTGCCTTCCAAAAAGTCAAAAATCTAGATTGAAAAGCAGATGAAAATCTAGATTGAAAAGCAGATGAGATACATACATACATATATATATAGTATTATATATATATACATATATATACATATATATGTATATATATATAATACTAGAAAAGCACACAGGACAAAGAATTAACAAATTCTATATACTTTCATACTTCAGCACACCATAGAAAGTTAATGGTCTGCCTACCAAAAAAAAAAAAAACAACAACAGTATTTAGGGTTCAGTTAAATTTCAGGATTAACTTTTTTATCACTAAATTCTTATGCTTTTTGATGCTCCAAAAATCATATTCAATACATAATGTTTCCAAAATATCCAGACACTACCTTTTGCACATCTGTTGTTTCCATCATTCTCTATCCCTTGAAGCTGTTTCATGTTTCTTCCTAGACCTGATTGCTATTTAAAAAGTACATATTATGTATGCATTTAGTATCAACCTATTTTAATAGACTGTAAACTCTTTGATGAAAGAAAGTTTATTTTATTCAATGTTACATAGGTTTTATCCATCAAACCATATCCATCATACAGGACACATTTGTTAAATATGTGTGATAAAATGAATGCATTTGGCAATTATGAGATATAGGTCATTCAACTGAGTCATTTCTTTTCATCTTCAGCTGCGCTTAGTGGATGGGAAAGGTGTCCCCATGCCAAATAAACTCATCTTCATCACAGCAAATGAAGCTAAGTACCACTCCAATGCTACCACCGATGAGCATGGTCTGGTGGAGTTCTTTATTAATACCACCAGAGTTATGGGCACTTCTCTTCACATCAGGGTAAGTTTAGAAATAAATTACCAAAGACAGGAAGAAGTTTTGGGAAAAGGTTGCAGCCTAAAATAATGAAATTTCAGAGCCAAGTTTAGTTTAATGGATATTAAAGAACTAGAAATTAGAAACTTATTTAAGGTCAACATTAAAAAAGTTTGTGAACAAAGTCATACAGTGTTGTAGCTAAATGTGTGGGTTTTACTTGTGCACTATTGAGAATGTAAATGGCCCAACTCCTATGGAAAATACTATGGCAGTTTCTCAAAAAGGTAACAATAGAACTTTCATAAGATCCAGTAATATTATTTTTAGTTATATACCCAAAAGACTTGAAGATAGGAAACTTAAACATCCATTTTCATAGCAGCACTGTTCACAAAAGCTAAGAAGTAGAAGGAACCCAAATATTCATCAAAAGATGAATGGATAAACAAAATGTAATATGTCCTATTTAGGAATCATATTTAGTTCATAGAAAGGCAGGAAATCCTGTCAATTATTACAACATGGATGTACCTTAAGAACATTATACTAAATGAAATAGCTAGTCACACAAGACAACATATATTGTATGACTCCATCTGAGATATCTAAAACAGTCAAAATCAAAGAAATATAAAATTGAATGCTAATTGACTGGTGGAAGGAAAAATGGGATTACTGGGAGGAGGAAAAACGAGTTGTGGTTTAACATCGTTCTGCAAGATGAACAAGTTATGGAGTCAACACTACCAAACAGTCTTAAAAATGGCTACGATTATATTCTTGTGAGGTTTTTAACCACAGTTGTGGGGGAAGGGGAAGTAGGTTTGAAAATATAAAGAATTAAATTAGGCCAAGCACGGTGGCACATACCTTTAATCGCATCCTACAGAGTGATACCTAGCCTGTGAATTGCTTGAATCCGCAGGTTCAAGACCCGCCTGGGGCAAACAGCGAGACCTAGTCTCAAAAAAAAAAAAAAAAGAAAAGAAAATAGCTAGACATGGTGGCACACCTGTCCTGTAGCTGTACATTCCCAGCTACTTAGGAAGCTGAGGCTGGGGATCGCTTGAGTAAGTGGTATCCCAGGCAACAATGCGAGACTTAGACTCAAAAAAGAAAAAAAAATTAAATTAAAATCCTACCTAAACTCTATATTGAGAACAAATAACTGACATCTCTATACTTAATTTCTGTGTCTGTAAAATGGTAATTAACTTGGGGTTGCCACATTAAGAGAAGTAACATATTAAATCACTAAATAAACTCCCTTTAACTGTTAAATATTATCTTAAAAACCTATTTTAACACCTTTACTGTGTAGTACCAAATATATATACTTCATAAATTAATTGTTCTTACTTTATTTTTATCCTGCTATTCTAATTTTCTCCAGATTTTTGCCAAGAACCATATAGCTTGCCTTGCATAATATACAATACTCTACTCATCAATGCAGATGTAGCTAAAGGTCTTTAGAAACACAATAGATTTTCCTTCAAGTTATGTTGTTATATATAAATATGAAAAGGAAACAGATAATACACTTTATTAATTCAGTTTTATAGATGAACTGAAATTTCATCCCCTAATAACTCAAATGTTTACTCACTCATTTATTCAATCAAGTGTCTTGAATGCTTTTCTTGTGCTAGGATCTGTGCTAATACTAAAAATTAAAATAATATTTTGAGATTTCCTCTCTCCAATGATGATATATATGTTATTAGTAGAATATATATTGACATATAAACAAAGGTTTTTTTTTTTGCTGACACAGGATTCTTATACATAGGAAGTAAATATGATAGTACAGAAAGCCTGGAAAGAACACTTTCTATATGGAAAAAGTTGAAATACAACTCAAATAGGGTCTATGAAGCTTAAGAGTCCAGAAATTCAAGAAGCATTAAAAATAATAGAAGACAATCCTGGAGTGGTATCTTCAGTAAATCCACCAAATTCAAATCTTAAACCAATGGTATTTAGATAAAATGTTCTCAGACCCTTAAGGTTGCAATGCTATGTTTATTCATAATACCTATTTGAAATTTATTACTACAGAGACATTATCTTTGTGAAATGCAGTTTTTTAGTTTATTTTGTCTCCTTAATGAATGTTCACAGTTCCAGTAATTCTATTCACATAGGTAAAATGGACAAAGAAATGTCAAGCACAAAATGATGTCTCTCTTTTATACACTTCAGAAATTTAAATGACACCCCAAGGAGTCTCTGCAGTATTATGGCATAAACCAGGCTGCAGAACACATGAATAAAATAAGGATCCTTTCCTTTCACTTTCTACTCTAGAGCAAAAGATTGAGTCCTAGTTAAGGATAAGTATAATAAATCTAAGCTTATTATAATAAACTGTCATATAATCTATGAAATAATACTGTTTTTCTAATTCATTAGGCCAAATACAAGGATCATAGTCCCTGTTATGGTTATCAGTGGCTGTCAGAAGATCACGAAGAAGCTTATCACACCGCTAATCTTGTCTTCTCCCTAAGCAAGAGCTTTGTCCACCTTGAACCCATGCCTGAACTGCCTTGTGATCAAACCCAGAAAATCCAAGTACAGTATATTCTGAATGGACGGGTCCTACAGGGCCTGAAGGAGCTCATGTTCTATTATCTGGTAAGAAGGAAGGCCACTGCATTTCTCATCTATAGCCAAATCTCCATGTGGGCAAGGAATTAAACTGTTTAGATGGTACTACTGTGACTTCTTACCCATGTTTCTTTTGAAAGTCTTGACTTCTTTTAAGTATTATGAGCCTTGACAGACTACAAAAAGCCTATCACATGGAGGGTAAGACTTAGGGTAAGATCAGGTAAATGTAATTTCTTGTTATTCATTTTTTTTTTTTTTGCAGATAATGGCAAGGGGAGGTATTGTCCAAAGTGGAACTCATATATTGCCTGTGGAGGAGGGAGACAGTGAGTATTTCCATAATTCCACATTTCTGCCAGTCATGCAATCATACACTGCAGAAATACCCGGAAAAGTTTCAAAGAGAGATCATTTCCATCCAACTCCAATAAATAAATTGAGGTGAAAGAAGTTTTACTTTTGCCATCCTTTATCAAATGTTGAAATATCTTCTATTTGTTAGATCTTGGTTGAGTCAATGTATATCACTAAGTTGATCATTCTCTTTTGATTTATGAAGAGTTAAATTGGTAAACTCCTTCTCTGAATTGGACTCTCCCAATGAATAAATGTAGATAGGAGAAACCTTTGAAGGTTTCTCTTACTCTAAGGAAGTCTAAATATGTCACTTACTAGCAAACTGTCAGTAAAACTACACTTTTGTTCCTTTTTTGTAGCAACACAGAGACAGCATAGTAGATTTACAGAAGTTTAATGCAACTTCCAAAAAACCTATATTGGCATCAAAAAAAAAAAAAAAAAACTTCCAGAGGAGCATAGTAATGCTCTAAAGAAGGATGCTTACTTTATAGAATGTTAAATAGGAATAAGAATAAAGAATAAATACAATGCACTCAGCTTACTTACTATGGCATCTCACAAATTCAGGTTCTATTATTCTCTAGTGTGAAGTCTAGAAAAAATAATAGTCACATAAATATATTTTTATATTTATATAAATATCCTTTAAAAGGGTATTTTTTATCCTGAACATTGTACTGGTGAGCTAATGCTTAAAACTGGTGTGAAATCATTATGTGATCTGTGAGAGAAGAGCTTGTATAAAGCTTTTCATAAGTGAGAGTTCTTAAAGGTAGTATCCACTTATTACAACTAATTATTATATCCATTATATCCACTGATGGAAACAACCACTAAACAGAACAGACTCTTAAACTGACTTTGTGCAACTGAAAAAATTCATTTCAATCCTGGGGAGATACTTAGTCAATAATCTCTTCTCATACTCTCTGTGCTGCAGTGAAAGGCCAGTTTTCCTTATCACTCCCTGTGGAATCAGACATTGCTCCCATTGCTCGACTGCTCATATATACCATTCTACCTGATGGGGAAGTGATTGGAGATTCTGCAAAATATGAGGTTGAAAACTGTTTGGCCAATAAGGTGTGTGCTTTATGTCATAAAATTATCAACATTTAAAACTACAAATTATTGTCAGCCTGAATTAATTCCTGTTAGACAAGCACTGGGACTAAAAGGATTAAATGAATTTCCTAGGAATTTTCGTAAGGTAATGGCAGAGTCACACTTAAGCCATGTCACTTAACTCCTAATGCAAAATTCTGATGCACTGCCTCTTACCATGTGGTAGAATTCAGAGTATCTTGTTGCTTTCTATTACAATGAAATATTGGGAGATATGTGTACACGTTATTAAGATGACTAAAAGGACAAAAGAAAATAGAAAAAGATCTAGGAACATCTGCATTCCGCCCAAAGTTAATGATACAATGTATCAAAGACAAAAATGGTATCTCAAATTTAGTAGTAAAGAATAATTCCATATCACCCTAATGGCTCAACTGATTCTTCAGAATCAGAGTGAGTTATAAGGAACAAAAAGGTTCCAGATGACATGTGCAACAACCATATCACTAAGTTAAAGTGACTATACTTTGAATGTGATAAACATTCAGAAAATGCTGTTTAATGCATAAAGCAGAAAATTTGTTTTTCTGATCTTTTTTCCTAATTGCAGGTGGATTTGCACTTCAGCCCAGCACAAACGCTCCCAGCTTCAAATGCCCAGCTGCGAGTCACAGCATATCCCCAGTCCCTCTGCGCCCTCCGTGCTGTGGACCAGAGTGTGCTGCTCCTGAGTCCTGAGACGGAGCTGTCTGCAGCCTCGGTGAGTTCAGTATGAGGGGTTAGTAAGGATCCTGGGAGGAGGAAAGGGGCTTAGAGACAAGAGAAATGTCCATGTAAGAAAAGGATTTTTTTTAATAATAAACAAATAATTTATTTGTATATAAATTTCACATCTTTGTAATCCCTGGTATTCACCCCTCCAAACTTTGATCTGAAAGAAAAGAAAGAGAGAGAGAGAGAGAGAGAAAGAAAGAGAGAGAGAGAGAGAGAGAAAGAAAGAAAGAAAGAAAGAAAGGAAGGAAGGAAGGAAGGAAGGAAGGAAGGAAGGAAGGAAGGAAGGAAGGAAGGAAGGAAGGAAGGAAAGAGAAAGAAAGAAAGAAAGAAAGAAAGAAAGAAAGAAAGAAAGAAAGAAAGAAAGAAAGAAAGAAAGAAAGAAAGAAAGAAAGAAAGAAAGAAAGAAAGAAAGAAAGAAAGAAAGAAAGAAAGAAAGAAAGAAAGAAGAAAGAAAGAAAGAAAGAAAAGGAAGATCTTAGTGGGGTATGGTGTTGTGCTCCTGTAATCCCAGCTAACTGAGAGGCTGAGGCTAGGGATCACATGAGTCTGCAGGTTCAAGACAACCCTGGGCAACAGTGTGAGACCTAATATCTAAAAAAAAAGGAAAGAAAGAAAAGAAAAAGGGACCTATTAAAATCATATATATCTAGAAGTTAATAGTTTTCAGCTTCCCTCTCAATATCGCTTGTGCCATGGCCAGCGAATTCTGAAAGGTTGTGTCCTCAGTCTTATATATCTTGAGATATTTTTAAATTTATTCTTTGATTTCTTTATTGTCTCAGTAGTCATTCAGTAGCATGTTGTTTAGTTTTTACAAATTAGAGCTTTTTTCTTGCTTTCTCCTTGTGGTTCACTTCTAGTTTGATATCATTTTGTACAAAGAAGATGCTTAGTATGATTTCAATCTTTGTGAATTTATGAGATTTGTCTTGTGACCCAACATGTGCTCAATCCTGTGCTCAAACTGTTCCATGTGTATTTGCGAAGAATGTGTATAATGTCTATTAAGATCATATGGTCTAATTCTTTGTGTCCTTATTCATTTAAGGCTATTGTGTCCTTATTCATTTTGTCTGCTTGATCTGTCCATTGGTGAAAGTGGTGTGTTGATGGCTCCAATCAAGAATGTGTTTTACCAAAGAACCAGTAATGCTTAAAACTAACAAAAACTGAAACAGAGAGGGAGGGGGGTAGATTTGGGGGAGGGATGGACAAGAGATTAAGATGATTCATGGGTGACAAGGTGGTGGGAGAACCTTGGGGTATACAATGAGGTAAAAAAATATATACATGTGCAATTAAATAAATAGATATGTGTGTGTTTTACTCAATATCTATCTTTAGAGTTGCTAGTAATTGCCGTATATATTTTGGTGTTCCTTCATTGGTGCATCTACATATTGATGAGCATTATGTCTTCTTGGTATGTTACTTTCTTCATATTATAGTGTAAAAACCTGTTTCTTGTTATCTTTTTTACCTAGAAATCTATTTTATCAGCTCGAAGTTTGTCTATCCCTGCCTTCTTTTGGGTCCCATTTGCTTATAGAATTGGTTTTGTATTCTTTAATTAATTTTATATATTTTTATTCTTTAATTCACTACCTCTATAAATGGTTTTGGGGATACTTCCCCCTCCTTCCTCCCTCTGGCGCCCCCTTCATTCACTCAAACCCCTCTCTTTGTTGCTTGCTAGTCTGTGTTATGTCCATTAGTCTCTTTCCTGTGGTTGTGTCCTTTCACTGGTTGAGGGACTGTGTTCTTGGTAACAGGCAAACTGTGCTGTTAGGTTTTCAGTGTTAACCTTGCGTTGGGCTGTCAGTCTACATTTATTTGTGGTTTGTCCATGTTTCCTCCTTGCAGGCTGTCTTTTCCAATCCCTTCTCTGTATTGTTTTGCTGCTTTACCTTGATAGTTCTGGTGTCTGGTTTAGGAGGTCTCACCCCCAGCTAGCATCAGTGAAGAAGTTTCTCTGTGGATACAGGCATCTGTGAATGGCCATTGTAGATCATCTCCTCTGCCTCAGTTTGGCCTTCCTCTCCTGTGGTGTGGGGAGGAGCGATGGTTTTGAAT
The DNA here is from genome assembly GCA_004024945.1 of Uropsilus gracilis. Lineage (NCBI taxonomy): Eukaryota > Metazoa > Chordata > Mammalia > Eulipotyphla > Talpidae > Uropsilus > Uropsilus gracilis. The sequence continues at coordinate 19,120 of PVHY01022163.1, forward strand.
TCTTTATTCTGTACTTACGTTTGTTTTTGGAGCTCAAATGTATTTCCAGGGACAGCAGAAATCTGGGTTCTGCTTTATAATCCAACTATATATATATATATATATCTCATGTTTTTTAATTGGTGAGTTTAGTCCATGTACATTAAAAATGATTATATGTATATAAAAGTCCGCAAGTGACATTTTGGCCTTAATTTTGTGATTCAATCTATTTTTTTTTGTTAAGTTCTTTGTGGAAGTTTTTCTCTTTGATTTAGACATGAATGCTTTCAAGATTTCTTGGAGCAGGAACCTAGTTCGCAACTTCAGCTTCTATTGTCTGAGGAGTCTTTTATTACTCCCTTATATCTGAAGGAGAGTCTTACAGGATAAAATGTTCTTGGATGGGTGGCAGTTTTTAATTTTTTAAGTATTTGATCACATCATTCCAGTTTCCCTTTGCCCATAGTGTTTCTTAGAAAAAGTCCAGTGTAAGTTTGATCAGTTTCTGAATTCTTGGATATTTTACTGTTATGTGCATTGGTGTAGGTCTCATTCTGTTTAGGTATCTTGCTGTTTTTTAGCTTCATGGATTTCTATGTTTAGTTTCTCTCTGAGTTTAGGAAGATTTTCTCCATTACTTCTTTAAGTAAGTTCTCTGTTCTCTCTCTCTCTCTCTCTCTCTCTCTCTCTCTCTCTCTCTCTCTCTCTCTCTCTCTCTCCATCTCCAGGGATAACCATTATTCATATATTGCCTTTTCTCATGGAGTCAGATAAATCTAGAAGTGTTTCTTCATTTTTTTTCTTTGTAACTCTCTTCTTCCATCTAGATTCTTTATAATATTGTCATTTTCAAGGTCACTGATTTAGTCTGCCTTTTATTTGATCTATTCTACTTCCATACCATTTTCCAAATTTTTTTATCTCCTCTATTGATCTTTTCACATTCTGCTTCTCCATTATTATTTAAAACATCATCCTGGCAGCCTTCTTCTTGTCAATCAATGTTAAATTTCCATGAATTTAATATAGTGCATTTTATGTCTGTCTTTCTCTTTCCCTTCAAATGAATTTGAAAACATCACGTCCAGCATTTTTCAGTTAAAGTTTTACACATTGTGTGAAGATTTGGAGTACTTTATTTCCAAAAATAATACCTAAGACATACCATCATATATCCATTAACTATATTACACACGGAATTAGTTACTAGCTATAAGGTAGAGTTAGAACTATCATCCCAAAGCTTCACACAAAGTCTCAAATATAGTAGGCTATGGTTTCTCTTACTAAGTTCTATTTCATTCTAGTGTAGATTCTAGGTTTTGCCTCTGAACTGTGTAACAGAGTACAATGATCCTTACTTAGATGTTTTGTTTTTCCCGTAAAATTGTTAAGCTTAATCAAAACCATATTCTCTGTAATTATCTAAGCAATGGAAGTATTCAAAGAAGGACTGAGGGTGATTTTTTTCTCTTCTCCATGCATTGAGAAAAATAAGCCACATATAAATTTGTCCTTTTTTCCTTTGTACAGGTTTATAACTTGCTACCAGTAAAGGACCTCAGTGGTTTCCCTGAGAGTTTGAATCAACATGAGGAAGACAATAGAGACTGTATCAATCACCATAATGTCTATATCAATGGAGTCATGTATTCACCAGTATCAAATACAAATGAAAAAGATATGTATAGCTTCCTACAGGTAAACTCTTTATATTGTAAATATAGTTCACAAAACATTATATATAGAAAAAATTAATTTTAATGATGCCATATCATAATTAATAATATACAATTAATTCAAGGGAATAATAGCAAATCTGCTAATAGCAAGAATGCTAGATTTGGAATTTGGGGGGCTTACTAATCAAATTTTCCTCAATTTATTGAAATTTACTACCATGAATATTTACAAATATCAAATATATAAAATAATTACTGTTGAAAGAATTTAAAAACAATAAAATTATATCTATAAGTATATCAATATCCCTCTGACAAATGTGAATATTAAAAGTTTAATATTAAGTTAAAAGTTAAATGGACAGCTTTATTAAGATCAATAAAAAGAAGTGCATGTGCTTATACATACATGTATGTCATAATATTTACATACTGATTAGTTAATAATTTTCTTAACAGGACATGGGCTTAAAAGTATTTACAAACTCAAAGATTTATAAACCCAAGGTATGTTCACAGCCTCAACACTATGCAATGCATGGATCTCGAAGACTATTAGCTTCTCCAGGTAAAAAATTAATAAAAAATGTCTGATATATTGAGCCAATTAGGTTTCTTTTAAAGATAAAAATTTGATAAATAAAAAAGGTTCTTACCCATGATGACAGAGCAGTATGAACCCAAAAATTTTGATTATGTCAAGCCCCTCAAAGAAAAAACAAAGCAGACCATGAAAGTGTTAGAAGTGTAGGTATGCAAAATAAAAGATTCACCCATAAAAAATTTGTCTCTAGTAAATGGAAATATGTGGAGCTGAAGGAGGAAGAGAAAATTTCCAGGCACATGATCAATATAAATAGAAATAGTAATGTTCGCATGTTGAAACTATCTTCTCACCCACCCATCAAATAAAAAAGTTCTTTAGCTTCCCCAAAACACATTCTCATACTCATGTTGAAATCACTCTCATTTGTGAATAATATGGTCTACTTCTTTTTTTTTCTTTTTCTTTTCTTTTTTTTTAGACTAGGTCTCGCTACTTTTGCCTGTGGAACCACAGGCTCACATTGCCCGGGGTACCACGGACTCAAGCGATTCCCAGCCTGTTTCCCAGGTAGCTGGGATTATAGGCCCGCACCATCATGCCCAGCTGTTTTTTTGGAACTAGGTCTCAATAGGTTGCCCTGAACGGAACTCAAATCGTGATCCCCGGTTCCGGCCATGGCTTCCTAGACTGTCACTTATAGACACACGCCACCGTGCCCTACTTCTTTGTTAAATCAGTAACCAAACATCTATATATAATCTGATACTGTCAAACCATGGTTGAATATAATTGAGTAAAAATAACTTTGTCAAAAATTAAGGAAAACATTCAGTGAAAATGAACTGATCTTCGGAACTTACATCAAAATTATTGTGTATTTTCATTATATTTATAAATTTATCTATAACCCTTTATCATAAGATTTATTGCAGCCTATATATGTAAAAGTATATCAATATATGCACAATTTTTTTATTAGCCCACCAATTAACAGAGGGTAAACAGGTAGGCTAAGAAATCATAAATGTTCTTCAGACAAACATGAGAATAAGAAACCTTTCTTATCCTTGATCCATTAGCTCCTGCACACACTATTCTCAATGTCACTTTCATAATGTCAGAGGAACACACCAAACGGAAACTTTGACTCCTGTCCTCATTCTCCATGTCGTTGTTCTCCCTACTTGGCGCACTGTGGAATAACCACAGAGGATTTCTTTCTGTTCCACAGATAATCTAAAATCTCTTTCAGCATCTAGTTCTCTATGTTTCCTGCTTACGTTTCTCTTTCCCCAGTTCACTTCTAACTTACGTGAGTACTTCAGAAATCAGCTAATATATCACTTTTCAAAGATTTCTCTTAATATCCAAGTTTTGTCTCCTGGTTCTTATTTATGTCATCTCTTTTTTTTCCTTTTGTAGTACCTGTTACAATTTCTCATAAGTTTTATCATTTTTCCACTGTTTCTTTTCTTTCTTTCTTTCTTT
>PVHY01022164.1:0-22759 GCA_004024945.1 Uropsilus gracilis
ACCAACCACAGAAACTAATAAAAATTTATAGGTACTTTAACCACCAGCAGAAAACATTCTTTTCATGTGTATATATAAGACATATTCTTAGCTGGAGCATATCACAGGCTATTAAGGAAACCTCACGAAAGTCAAAAGAAATCAAATCATAATATGCTTTTGACCACGGTGGAAGCACACTCAAAACTGATAACAAAAGGGGAACAAAATCACCACCAAATATGTGGAAACTAAGCAATGTACTTTTAAATAATTCATGGGTCAAAGAGGAACTTTTAAGGTAAATTTTATACTTAAACTAAATAATAACAAAAACATCAGAATATGTGGACTGCAGCTAGAACAGTGCTAACAGGGAAATTTGTTGTTCTATATGCTCACACACACACAAAAACCTAAATAATTAAGACAGATTTTTAAAACTACCTACTAATTAATTTTTTAACTGATTTTTTAAAATTATTTGAGAAATAATTATGGTAAGGGTAAGGTGTTAACAAATATATGATAAGGTAGAAATCTGTTCCCCTAAGTCATATACAGTGTTAAAAACCAATGTGTAGAGTAAGTGAGTCTTCAGGATTTTTACCCTTCCGCCATTAGCCTCTATGACCAGCACCCATGGTGTTGCGCCTTCTCCATGAATGTGCACAGCTGGCCCAATGGGTGTGCACAGGTGTGAGTGGACTCACTTGGGCCTGGAAGAAGAGGACAAAAGGGCAGCATTATCTTGGGAGGAGAGAACAGGAGGAGAGTACCAGAGAGAGAGAGAGAGAGAGAGGCCAAAGAAAGAGGATAAGATTCCTGGATTTGTGAAAAGACACACAAGGCTTCACCTTTAAGTCAGCTAATCTTGGGCAAATAATTTGTTCTGAGTTCAAGACTCTTCATCTGCAAAATGGACCCAAATGTTACCAGTTTTCATATCATTGTTAGAAAGAACAAATACACACTTGTATTGTTCATGCAAATGTTTCTTGCCTTTTTTTGTCACGGTTTGTACCCACCCCACTCTCTACACTCTGTACACCCCCATCTCTGTTTATTGCCATTTTGAACTAGCAGCGATCTTTGGCACAGAATGCTGAGGTGCTAAGGAATACTAAACTGAATAAAATTGATGTGGCAAGTCTTCACGAAGGCATGTTTGTCAGGGCAGAAGAAATAATTTTATTGGATACTTTCTTAGCTTGATTTCTAAATATTAGACACTTGAACAAATGACATGTGAGCCTTTGTTAGTCCATGCTCTTCTACTGAGTGCTGAAGATGCTAGTTAGATGGTCCATAATAGACACTCAGTAAAATTTTGATGAATGAATGTTTGAACACAATGACTTGAAATGGCTCTGGAGAGAAGGCAGAGAACAGACCAAATAGACCAGCAAGGCCAAGAGATTAGCTTTTGCATAATTATAACTTTATAAACTTGGTTAACAGCATAAAATTAGTTATTTGGAAAAGTGTTGCGAAGTCATGTTTGGGCTAATAATTTAGCAATATCTTTGGATTTATTTACAAACTTAAATTGAATAGACATGAAAAATAACCAATGTATCTTTTTTATCTTTTCTCTAAAAGCAGAGGTATGAAGGTTTATTTTCAGTTAACCATTGATTCTTAGATACTCCTGAGGAAGTAACTGTAGGTAATTTTGACACAAAATCCTGCATTCAGTCTGAGTTGAATCATTGATTCATTCATTGTGTGTGACATGAGAAAATCACTGGACCTGTTGGCATCTCACAACCCACAGGAATTTGCTGGAAGCAATGGTTTCAAGAAAGACTGTACTGAAAACTGATACTCTAAGATAGTTTTTCTTGATAGATACATGATGGGAGAAAAAGAGCATCCAACACATTCCAAATGGTATTTATGTATTTTATAAGTAATAATTTATTATTTTAATTATAGTAATATTAGAGTTCTCTCTATCAAGTATCACCACCACAGGGTACCTGCCACTAAATCACCCACACTCCACCACAAAGAGTTCATTATGCTTTCTTTCCTCCTTATTCTGACCCCTACTCCACACCCTCTCCCAATTGGATGCTTCAGTTCTAGATTCAGTTTTTTAAGGGTTGACTTTTAAATTTGTCTTTATCTCTTCCTTAGTTTTGTTTCTCTATACTCCACTTACAAGTAACACCATCTAGTGTTTTCTTTCTCCTTCTGATTTACCTCACTTAGCCGGGCACGGTGGCTCATGCCTGTAAACTTCAGTCTATGAAGTGGCTGGGGCTAGGGATCGCGGTTTGAGTCCTGCTCTGGGCAACACAGCGAGACCTAGTCCCAAAAAATAGCTGGGCGTGGTGGTGTGTGCCTGTAATCCCAGCTACCTGGGAAGCTGAGGCTGGGGATCGCTTGAGTCTGTGGTACCACGGGCAACATGAGCCTACAGTTCCATGGGTAAAAATAGCGAGACCTAGTCTCAAAAAACAAAAACAAAAAAAACATGACTTACCTCACTTAGCAATATCTCTTCCAATACAATCCCTGTTGCCACCAATGCCATGACTTTACTTTTTTGATTGCTGACTCATAGTAATAAGTCCCTGTTCTTGGATAAATTATCGGTGTTTTGTATATATAAATATATAGTTTCATCTTGCTATTTTTGCCCATGGAAATGCAGGCTCACATTACCTGTGGTACCATGGACTCAAGCAATCCCTACCCTCAGCTTACCAGATAGCTGGGATTACAGGCGTGCGCCACCAGAATCTGCTATTTTTGGGGGACTAGGTCTCACAATGTTGCCCTGGGTGGGTCTTGGATTGAGATTCCCCAGCCCCAGTAGTGACTTCATAAACTGTCCCTTACAGGAATGTACCACCTCGGCCAGCTGATTTTTCATTTTTCTTAAATAAATTTGCCTCTATCACCCATTTACCTATGTGTGCATGTGTGTATGTGTGTGTGTGTGTCTTTGTGCTTTCAAGTGACAAGAACCTGGAAAACTGAGGCTTACACTGCATCATCCTGCACATTTTCCTGTTTTACAACTATTCCCAGTTTCCATAGAGAAAAAAAGAGGCTTAAGGGGGCTAAGCAATATGACCAGGACCACAGAGGTACTAACTGAGGCAATACCAAAAACAGTTGATAAGACTATAAAGTCTTCACTTTTATATTAGATGTATTTTTATACTTGGTCACAGAAGACTTTTAACTATTAGACATTTAAACATATGGAAAGATAAACATGATGTCACTAAGTAGAGAAATTCTTTGGAATTATTCACAGTGGTATTTTGAAAAAAAAAAAGACATATTACTTTTTCATTTTACAGATAGAATTAAGGACATGATTCTAATTTTGGATCTACTTGTAAAAAGCCTAGAAAATCAGCTTCTTCCTCAACAACATCAAGCAGAAATTCCCAAGTTTCAGACTGCATGAGAGAATTATCAGAGGAGGCTTTCAAAATAGCCATATTTTAGAACTCACTGAAGTATGATAATCAGGTGAAGTATGATAACCTGGGTTATGTTGTAGCACAGTAACCTAAAAAAGAGAACCAAGAGAATCTAGATAAACAACCCATGACTTACTCAGGTCTACAGTAAAATTTCTCCTTGAATCTTCCTAATTCTATCTTTGTCACATCAGGCTGTGTACTACCACCAACGATAGCTCCCCGGAACACCAATATATGTAAAGTGTATACAAACCTTAACTTCCTAATAGAGGCACTTAGCTTTTGGATTTGAATCCACTGAGTCACTACCAGTAATAATAAACCTTCTTCTTATCAACCCTGGTGTTTCCGTTTCCTGATTGCCTCAGTCAGGTATGGTTCGCATACCCTTACCACCTGCTTTCATAATCACTATAAATTCTAATGAAATAGGTATGGAGTTTGGATACAGAATCTGTGTTTTTAAAAATCAACCAGATGACTGATGGAGATCTTCACTCTCAGTCCACGATTTGAGATATCTTTGAATTTCTTTTCACCTCTGATTCTTGCTCAGAACCACCTGACCACCTGACTTTTCAAAGCAAACAAGGAGGCTATTTACCACATTGCTTCACAAACCTGAAAAAGTTTAGTGTGAACAAATAACAGGTGTTCTCTGCAAGAGATGAGTCAGGAACAAAATCTAAATAGGTCCCAGTTCTTGGCTAAGAGTAATAGAAAGAAACACCAAACTTTAAGTCCTCAGATTCACAGGCATCTGGGTTGAACTTCGAATCTTTAAAATATTAGAAAGAAAATGTGATAGGAGAAAACATTCCCAAGATTCAGGGAAACTTAATTCTTTTGAATAGCATCCCAATGACTTGTTTTCATCCTGAGTGATCCTGCCATTCCTGGAGAGCAGGAAGTGACTAATGGCACCTATAGTCACACTTCCCAGTGCATTTTTAGGGTTGAGAGCATCAGGGCCAGTCCTCAGAGGCCATTGAAATGGTAAATTCTGCTAATGGATCCTGGAGCTGACACCTCGGTTGGATTAAAGGTAGGAAGTCTCACACTACTGAATCAGTTTTTTTCTCCCAAGGTTTTTAGTCATCAGTATTTGGAGCCAGGTGTCTTGCTCTGAAAACCTGGACTAGAAATTCACTTTTCATATTCACCTAAAGTCAAGTCTTATTGCCTAAAGAAAGGGAAACATAATGGATCTTGACAAATCTTTATTCTCCAATGGCCTATCCCTTGTTTTGAAATTGGGTGAAAAGAAAATAAAAATACTTTTAGAGTTGAACACCTCTGCCTGCTTCTTTCTAGGAAGCAGTCTTCAAAGAGTTAATTAGCATATTTACTGTTTACCTACTATTGGTATGCAAAAATCAGCTACCAGCTTCTTTCAGCTTTTGTCCTCTCTCTCAGACCTAAAAAGAAAAAACTTACAACAAAATGCCTAAGTTGACAATTTGAGTTTCCTCCTCCTCTAGATTGATGCAGTAAGAAATAATGTAATTCATTGGGGAGAAAATAGCTTCAGATTTTTTTCTCAGTCTTCTTTTTAAACTTTTATGTAGATGATGTGTTTTCTGTTTAATTGGGAAGGTTTAGGATTTAAGATTTAAGATTACACAGTACCCTTCTTGGACAAGGGCACTTTTAATCTGTCCAAAAAGAGTCTTGAGGAAAAGCAATAGTGAATTTCCTGATAGGTATGGAAAATTTTGAATGCATATTTATTTTTCTGGAGACAGTCATTTTATTTTTCAAATTGTCAACAATTGTATTATCTAGAATAAAAGTAACCTGGACAACTTTGACATCTACCTTCTCTAATAAGTAAATAAATAGATTGGCTTTAGAAGGTAAACAGTTCTTTTTTAAGGCTTTAGAAAACTGGAAACCCCTGTTAAACTTTCCAGTAATAAGATAAAATGACACATAAGTTCCAAGGAAGATTATTTAATGTAGTTATTTAATCTATTTCCATAGCCAGGACTATTTAATTGTGGTAAAGAATAGTTTTTGACAAAAGACAATTAGATTCTACAGGTAGCATGTTGTACTTTTGTGGAATTGTCATTCAAGAAATTATTTTTCTCATTTGTTTTGTAATCTGGGCGAGAGATGTGCAAGTGATAAACATCTCTTTTAGGCTTAGTAAAATAATCCTCCTCACCCCACATGCCAATCTGAAACTCACTGGCGTTTGAAGCTAATTCTTAAATTTTAAATAATCCAATAATATGAAATTAAATCTCCCAGGTAGTGTAGGGAACATATAAAACACAGCTCCTATATAGGTTTCCCAGGCCATTTCAGAAGTGTGAGAAACAGCATGAACCAGAGAAGAAGGACAAAACCAGGAAGACAACAAAACAACCACGTTAATTAAAATATTTTAAATTCCAAGCTGCTCTGATTCTTGTGGCAGTTGGAATTTGGACTTTGTGTAATAAGTTTAAATTGCTCTGAAATTGTGAGATAAGTTACTACTTCATGTGTGATCAGGCAGGCCTGGTGACACACCCCCCCACCTGTGAAGCAGGTTACATGACATGTTAGGATGACTTCATTTGAGAGCCAGTCACCAGCATACAAGAGCTTAATAACTCAATGTCAGCTGGGAGCTGACCAGAAAACTGCAACTTTGATTTCCTTGGTCTCTGCATGCCTCTCTCTATGACTCCTGTGAAGAAGCCAGGGTCTTAACTTCAGAGAAAAGATCCATTCTTCATCTTAGATTTATTCTGAACCTCAAAGTGACTTTTGCCTGCTGCTGTCACCACCGCTGTCATTGCCACTACTATCCCTGAAGCAGGGACCTGAACCGCGAGGGCCACCAGGGCAGCTGCTGCCTGCACCTGCTGTGCCATGTTGATATCAGTTCGTCACTGCTTGCCATCCACCACACTAGCTTCTCTTTTCATTGTGTATTAAAAGAGGTATGCTGGTGGCATGGAAAGTTTAGAAATAGTGATAGTTTTACTGTTTGTTATTTTGATGTTAATTGTAGTTGTGATTGAACAGTTACCTAGCAATAAAGTTTGTGAAAACGCCATCAAAATTTGTTGCAGTGCATTTGTCACCAAAGTCGCTGCTCACAACTCAAATAGGAAAAGCCATCAGAGACAGGCAGAGAGGGCATTTCACAACTGAGTCTTGTGAAGTGTAAATAAAGATGGGGAACATTTTAGCAAAAAGAAACAAGGAAAAGAGTCTTACAACTGTTGGAAGGATTATAAGGGGATAGTCTATAAAAAAATGCAAAGGTACTAAGTCCAGGAGCCATGGAATAACCACTGATATCAACGATCCTGGAGCTGGGAAATCACGGCACACTCCAAGCTAGCTTGGAGACCTCTGGCCCTGTTGCCATCACAGGCAGCCCCCCCCCCCCCAGGACAGTCTCCATCCACCCAGGGTCCTGACAGAGCCTGTCCCTGCCCTATTTTAAGTGAGTTGGGAAGTCACTGGTGCCAGCACCACTGTCACGGTGCCGGCAAGACTAAGTAAACTAAAGTGCAGATTTACTCTGGATAACGTTCCAATCAACATGCCAACCAAAAACAGCCATGATAGCTCAATATGTAGAACAAGCCTGAAAGCAAAGCACAGGAAGGAGAAAAACTGTAGACATACAAGCAAGTCTTATGGGAAATAATACATAGCCACCAAAGAAAAGACAATCTCTAGAAAACACCAAGAAACTAGAAAACACCAATCTCTAGAAAACACCAAAACATTGAAGAAATGACAGGTATTTCCGACAAAGACTTCAAACTCAGCATGATAAAAGCACTTCAACAGATAAAGGAAGAATCAGAAAAAAAGGACAACAGAATGATAGAAGCTTTAAATTCACTAAGGGAAGAAGTAAAAAAATCAAAAAGAAAGCAGCAACAAGAATAACTTAATCAATAAACTGAAGAATGAAGATGAATTCCTAAAAATGAAATTGAAGAAGACCCAGGATTTAAGAATTGCAATAGAGGAGTTCAAAATTGCAGGGAAAACCATGGAAGCAGATTAGATGAAATAGAAGAATGAATCAGCACAACTGAGATACAGAAATAGAGAGGATGAAGAAAAAAAAGGGAGAAAAACAAAGTAAGAAGACTGAAGAAAAACTCAGAGAACTGTCAGAATCCTTGAAGAAAGGAAATATAGGAGTAATTGGAATCCCAGAAGGAGAAAAGAGAGTCATGGGAACCGAAAGGCTTTATAATGCAATAATAGAGAAGAACTTCCCAAAACTGAAGAAAGAAATGAAAATAGACATACAGGAAGCGAAAACGACACCAAACTACTTTAATGAAAGAAAAACTACAGCAAGACACATTATTGTAAAACTCCCAAGAACCCAAGATAAGGAAAAATAATGAGAATGACTACAGAAGAAATATATAACCTACAAAGGAAAACCCATTAGGCTGACCTCAGATTTTTCTGAAGAGACACTCTAGGCAAGGAGAGAATGAAAGCCAGGTATGGTGGGCACGTGCTTATAAGCGACAGCTTATGGAGTCATGAAAGGGTCTGGGGGTCATGGTTCAAGTACCGCCTGAGGCAACACAGTGAGACTTAGTTCCAAAAAAGTTGGGCATAGTGGTGCATGCCTGTAATCCTAGTGAACTGGGAAGCTGAGGCTGGGGATTGCTTGAGTCCATGGCACCACAGGCAATGTGAGCCTGTGCTTTCCCAGGCAAAAATAGTGAGACATAGTCCAAAAAAATTCCAAGACAAAAAGTGCCAGCCACAAATACTCTACCCTGCAAAGGTATCCTTCCTATATGAGGGGAAAATTAGAATATTCTCTGACAGGGAAAGTCTCCAGAAATTTGCTTCCACTAAACCCCCACTCCAAGAAAATTTGTAAGAGGCTCAAGATCAAACCATAAGAATAAGTAAAACAAACAAAGCAAGAACCAAAACAAAACCTCAAAATGAGCACCAGAAAACCAATGTTAGAATCCAAACATCAATAATCACTGTAATGTCAATAGCCTAAACTCAGCAATAAAATGATGTAGAGTTGCAAAATGGATCAAAAAATAGAACCCAACATTCTTCTGCCTTCAAGAAATATGTCTGATTTCTTAGGATAAGCATATACTGAAGGTACAGGGCTAGAAAACTACATTATAAGCAAATGGCCCCCACAAAAAAGCAGGGGTCACCATTGTAATATCAGACAGAGCAGACTTCAAACTAAAAGAACTGACAAAAGATAAAGATAAAGGTCACTACGTAATGGTTAAGAGCTCAATCCACCCAAACGATACAACAATTATCAACATATATTCACCTAACAAGAAAGCACCAAAGTTCATAAAACAACAACTAGCAGAACTGAAAACAAATATTGGTGAGAATACTTATGTAGTAGGACATTTTAACACTCTACTCTCACCAAAAGACACATCAACAAAACAGAGACTTCATAAAGACACAAAAGCTTTAAAGGAAGATTTGGAAGAAATGGACCTAATAGATATCTACAGGGCACTGCAGCCGCAAGGAAAAGAAAATACTTTCTTTTCAAATGCACATGGATCATTCTCTAAAATTGACCATAAATTGACATTCTCTAAAAATTACCATATATTAGACCACAAGGCAAACCTGAATAAGTACACAAAGATTAAAATAATACCAACCTTTTTCTCCAATCATAAGGGCATCAAACTAGAAATCAACAATGAAAAGAAAATAAAGAACATATACACTACATGGAGACTGAACAAAAAGCTTTTGGAAGATCACTGGGTAAAAGAGGAAATCATAGAAGACATTAAAACATACATGGAGACTTGCCAGGCACAGTGGCTTGTCCCTGTAAGCTTCAGTCTATGAAGTGGCCGGGGCTAGGGATCACGGTTCAAGTCCCTCCTGGGGCCCATAGCGAGACCTAGTTCCAAAAAAATAGCTGGGCGTGGTGGTGTGTGCCTGTTATCCCAGCTACCTGGGAAGCTGAAGCTGGGGACTGCATGAGTCTGTGGTACCCAATGCAAAGAGAGCCTGCAGTACCACAGGCAAAAATAGCGAGACCTAGTCTCAGAAAAAAAAAAATACATGGAGACAAATGACAAAGATGACACAACATTCCAAAATGTGTGTGACTCAGTAAAAGCAGTATTAAGAGGAAAGTTCATAGCCCACATAAAAAGGATTGAAACAGCCCAAAGAAATACTCTGTAGCCTCCCTACTTGAGGACCTAGAAAAAGAGCAATACAAAAATCCAAAACCTGGCAGAAGACAAGAAATAGCAAAATAAAAGGAGAGATAAATGAAATAGAAACCAAAAAGACCAGCGAGAAGATAAACAAAACCAAAAGCTGAATCTTTGAAAAAATAACTAAAATAGATAAATACCTAGCAAAGTTCACAAAGAAAATAAGAGGAAACTCAAATAAACAGGATCACAAATGAAAAGGGAGATATTACAACAGACACAGCAGAAATCCAAAAAATAATTAGAGACTACTATCAAAATCTATATGCAAACAAATACAACAATCTGGAAGAGATGGACAAATTTCTCGAATGATACAACCATCCAAAATTGAAGAGAGAAGAAATAGAGAATTTAAATAGGTCAATCACAAGCAATGAAATTGAGATGGTCATTAGAACTCTCTCTAAAAACAAGAGCCCAGGTCCAGATGGTTTCACAAATGAATTCTATCAAACATTCAAAGAGGAAATAACATCTATTATTAAAACTCTTTCAAAAAATTGAGAAAGAAGGAAAACTACCAAATGCATTTTATGAAGCAAACATTACAATAATTCCAAAACCAAACAAAGATAGCACAAAGAAAGGGAACTATAGACCAATCTCCCTAATGAACACAGATGCAAAAATTCTAAACAAAATCCTGGCAAACTGAATCAACAGTGCATAAAAAGGGTTATCCACCATGACCAAATGGGATTCATTCCAGGGGCACAGGGATGATTTAACATCCGAAAATCAATCAACATAATCCACTACATCAACAAACAAAGAGAAAAATAAAAACCATAAGATCACATCAATAGATGTGGAAAAAAACAGTCAGCATCCTTTCATGATGAAAGCCCTGGAAAAAACTGAAATAGAAGGAATATACTTCAACATAATAAAAGCAATATATGACAAACCCACAGCAATCAGTATCCTCAATGGGGAAAAACTGAAATCATTTCAATTAAGATATGGAACCAGGCAACATTGCCCACTCTCACCATTCCTGTTAAACATAGTTCTGGAAGTCTTAGTTAGGTCAATAAGACAAGAGAAAGACATAAAATGATTGCAAATAGAGAAAGAACAAATAAAGCTATCATTATATGCAGATGATATGATACTCTATGTAGAGAACCCCCCAAAAAATCAACAGAAAATCTAATTGAAATAAGAAATCAATTCAGTAAGGTAGCTGGATACAAAATCAACACACAAAAATCAATAGCATTCATATATGCAAAGAATCAATCAGAAGAAGAAGAAATTTAAAAAACCACCCCATTTATCAATGTACCAAAGAAAATTAAGTACTTGGGAATAAACCTAACAAAGAAGTAAAAGACCTATACAAAGAAAACTACAAAATATTCTTAAAAGAAATAGAAGCTGTTAAAAAATGGAAAGACATTCCCAGTTCATGTATTGGAAGAATCAACATTATCAAAACGGCCATACTACCAAAGACAATCTACAGATTCAATGAAATTCCAGTAAAGATCCCAACTGATATTGAGTGGGAAAACAAGCAAAATGGGGTTAATTACCAAACTTGCAAAGGGGAACAGCTGGTCTTTCAAAAGCCAGTCACACACCAGGTTCTTTACAACCTGAATATGCAGTAGCAAGGCCACATAAACTTTAAAAGGGAGGCAAAAACAAATTTACTTATTAAAAGGATAAATTAGACAAGAGTCACTGAGGGGTACAAGGAAACCCCTTTGGTAATCTTACCACACAGTCCAGTCTCTAATCCAAAGCGCACATGGCTGCAGCAGCCATGTGCATTCACAAAATGGTGCCTGCCCCACCAAAAGCTCAATAAAGGAGTTAAGATGGCACCACCACCCCTTCTTCAAAAAAGCTCTACTCACTCCAAGCCAGAAAAAGCCAAGATGGCATTGTTGATCCTTCTCCAAAAGCAGGAGATTCAAATCCAACAAGGAAAACCAGGATGACATTGTCAATTCTTCTCCAAAAGGCACAGCTCTGACATTCTTTCAGCTCCAACTCTAAAGTGACCTGGCATCAGCAAAACTCACTTGATAAAGAAACACAGCAAGCACTTCAGACATTTCACACTGAAAATGGAAAAACAGCAAACTCTTCAGTTCTCCAGAAGACTTCCAAGCTTCAGCTTCAAAATTAAGCCAAGTTTTCAAGTACCACGTTTTCAAGACAGCTCACACAGGCCACAAGTTTCTCCAACATGCTTCCCCAGGCTCCTCACCTACTTGGGCTGGTGATGGAAGCCCACAGCTTGGCTTCCTTTCCTGCCCTGCTGCCCCGCATGGCAGTGACAGCTCTGAGGCCTCCAGCCTCCTTGCTGCTCTTCTCTGCACCTTCCTACTCGGTACTGTTCTTTTCTCTCTTCTATCTCTTTCCCTGTCCTTTCCCTAATCTTTTAATCCTCTTCTCTCTCTAGAAGGCTTGACTTTCCTTCTCCAAGTCTCCACCTCCCAATGAATAATAGCTGCTATTTTAATGCATCCCACAAGTACTGGGGGTCAAAGCCCCAGTACTTTTAATATGTCAATTTAAAAAATGACATATTTTAAAGAGATAGAGCAAAAATCACTGAAATTCATATGGAACAACAAAAGACCCCAAATAGCCAAAACCCTCTTGAGAAACAGAAGATAGAATGAAAGTATTACAATTCCAGACTTCAAACTATACTACAAAGCCATAATAATGAGAACACACTAGTACAAAAACAGACAAATAGACCAATGGATCAGAATTGAGTACCCAGAAATAAAACCACACGTATATGGTCAACTAATCTTTGACAAAGGGGCAAAAAACATATGCTGGAAGAAGGACAGCCTCTTCAGTAAATGGTGCTGGGAAAACTGAACCATGACATACAAAAAAATAAATCACGATAACACCCTCACATCTTGTAGAAAAATCAACTCAAAATGGAAAAAAAGACTTGGATGTGAGACCTGAAACCATAAAATATATAGAGGAAACCCTGGGCAAAACCCTCCATGAATTTCACCTCAGAAATCCATTTTAGAAATGACAGCCGGCAAAAAAAATGAAGGAAAACATAGACAGCTGGGACTACATCAAACTAAATAGCTTCTGTACAGCAAAAGAGACAATAAACAAAAGAAACCCAAGGAACTCAGAGAAAAGTTTTGCCAGACAAGTGATAAGGGTCTGATAACAAAGATCCACAAAGAACTCATACAACTCAACAAAAAGCAAAACAAAAAGCCCAGTCAAAAAATGGGGAGAACTAAACCAGGCACAGTGGCTCAAGTCTGTAAGCTTCAGCCTAAGAAATGGCTGGGGTTAGAGATCGCAGTTCGAGTCCCGCTCAGGGCAACACAGCAAAACCTAGTCCTAAAAAATAGCTGGGCGTCGCGGTGCGCACCTGTAATCCCAGCTACCTGGGAAATTGAGGCTGGGGATTGCTTGAGTCTGTGGTACCCCAGGCAAGGAGAACCTGCAGTTCCATGGGCAAAAATTGTGAGACTTAGTCTCAAAAAAAAATTACAACAACAACAAAAAGGAGAGAACTAAAAGGATACTTGACCAAAGAGGAAATACAGGTGGGGAGGGGAGAGGGGGTGGGGGACAAATCCCTGGGATTGCAAAGATGTGAAATTTATATATAAATAAATAAATAAAAGAAAAAAGAAAATAAAATACAGACAGCCAATAGGCATATGAAAGAATGCTCCACATCACTAATAATTGCGGTGAAAGGATGGCGAGAAAGGAAAGAACAGTTGTTAGGGATATGAGAGAATGGCAGGGAAATATGAAAGAATGGCAGCAAGGAAAGAGAGAAACAGGAGCCAGATCATGTAGAATTGAGACGAGTTTATTGCTGTGAGCTCCTGGGCAAGGCCCACTAACCTGCAGTGGGGAGTTAGTGAAGTCATGCCCATGTGGAGTTGGTATTTACCTTTATAGGGGTAGGGACATGGGGTTGAGTTTTGCTAGTGTGCCAGCAAGGTTAGCAGGCAGACAAGGTCATTCACTGGGCACGATGGGTGAGTTATAGAATCTTACTTCTCAGAAGTTCCACACATTTGTTTTAAAACTATAGAGGATGTAGATGCAGACCTGAAAAGAGGAAAATCTGGCTGGGCACAGTAGCTCGTGCCTGTAAGCTTCAGGCTATGAAGCAGACGGGGATAGGGATCGCGGTTCGAGTCCCACCTGGGGCCTGTAGCCAGACCTAGTTCCAAAAAAATAGCTGGGCGTGGTGGCATGCACCTGTAATCCCAGCTCCCTGGAAAGCTGATGCTGGGGATTGTTTGAGTGTGTGGTACCCCGGGCAACAAGAGCCTGCAGTTCCACGGGCAAAAATCGTGAGACCTAGTCTCAAAAAAAAAAAAAAAAAAAAAAAAGGAAAAATCTCTACTAAAGGCAGCAGTAGATACTCTTTTAAGAGACAGAACAAATGTCTTAGCATAGTATCCTTTCATCTGTGATCAAAAACCATAAAAATGAATATATTTAAACCAGATAATGAGATAGAAAAACTTTTTCTACAATTGAGCTGCAGCAATTAGGAAATGATTTTTCCCAGGAAGGGGAAAAAGATGTAGAGTAACTGAATAAAATAAGAAATAAAGGTGCCAACACAATCAGGCTCAGCACCTAAAATATGAAGCAGATGGCAAACATCGTAGAAAATACTACACTGGCAGATGCATTAAAAAAAGTTATAGCTGGGCAAGGTGGCACATGCCTGTAAAAATCCCAGCTACCTGGGACGCCAAGGTAGGGATCACCTGAATCTGCAGGTTCGAGACAACCCCAGGCAACATAAGGAGAACTAGCCTCTAAAAAATTTAGCTGGGCATGATGGCACACATCTATAATTCCAGCTACCTGGGAGGCTGAGGCTAGAGATCACTTGAGTCTATGGGTTCAAGACAACTCTGTGCAACATAGCAAGAACTAGTCTCTTAAAAAAATAATAATAGTAATAAAGCTATAAATTGTAATCCAGGCTTAGAGATGGTACTGTTTGATTGGATAAAAGCTGCATAGATGACAGCATGGTCAACTTTATTTTTTATTTTATTTCATTTTATTGAGACTAGGTTGTTCATCACCTAGAGTACCACAGACTCACGCAATCCCCAGCCTCAACTTCACAGGTAGCTGGGATTACCTTTGCATGGGTGCACGCCACCATGCCCAGCTATTTTTTTGCTATGTTGCCCAAGGAGGGACTTGAACCATGATCCCTAAACCCAGTTGTGCTCCATAGATTGACACTTACAGGCACATGTCACTGTGTCCGGTAGCATGGCTAACTTTTAGCTAGATTTGAGGCTGCTACAAAGTGGCAGTCTTACAAAGAGGCCATACAAATATTAAGGAAATTGGGAATAATGGAAAAGCTGTATAATGGCTATAGTCTTATCACTGTGCAAATGGAAATGCAACCAGGATTCAGAAATCCTGAAATCAGGAACCCCTGAACACATAAAAATGAATTTAATTGGCATAATGAAAACAACTGACATGGAAGGTAAGGCTAAGAGCGATGGAAGTAGCTAAGAGCGATGGAACAGCTAAGAGCGATGGAAGTAGCCCAGGTGGTGAGTTTCCAGGGAGAATATGAGGCTACTCATTGAAAAAAAGCATACCATGTGGTCAATAATGCATAGTTTTGATATCGGGTGGGAAAACAAGCAAAACGGGGTGCTTAATCAAACTTACAAAGGGGAACAGCTGGCCTTTTAAAGCCAGTCACATACCAGGTTCTTCCTAGCCCACACATGCAGTAGCAAGACCACATAAACTTTAAAAGGGAGGCAAAAACAAATTTACTTATTAAAAGACAAATTTGACAAGAGTCACTGAGGGGTACAAGGGGACCCCTTTGGTAATCTTACCACACAGTCTAGTCTCTAGTCCAGAGTACGTGGCTGCAACAGCCATGTGCATCCACAAGATGGCAACTGCCCCACCTTAAGCTGGATGAAGGAGTTAAGATGGCGTCACTACTCCTTCTTCAAAGACACAGGCTCTACTCACTCCAAGCCAGAAGAAGCAAGATGGCGTCATTGAAAGATGGCATTGTTGATCCTTCTCCAAAAGCAGGAGATTCAAATCCAAAGAGGAAAACCAGGATGGCATTGTCAATTCTACTCCAAAGGCACAGCTCCAGCATTCTTTCAGATCCAACTCCAAAATGGCCTAGCATCAGCAAAACTCACTCAATACAGAAACACAGCAAGCACTTCAGACATCTCACGCTGAAAACAGAAACACTACAAATTCTTTTAAATTCTCCAGAAAACTTCCAAGTTTAGCAATTTCAAAGTTAAACCAAGTTCTCAAGTATTCAATGTCTAAGTCAGCCTATACAAGTAACATGTTTCTCCAACATGCTTCCCTGAGCTCATTGGCCCAGGGAGGGCCCTGCTGTGGCACATGGACGAGGCAGCTCTGAGACCTTCCAGCCTCGCTGCTCCTCTGCTCTCCACACCTTCCTTCTGCCCCACCTTCTCTTTCTCTTTCTTAAATTCCCTCATACTAATCCCATCATGAGAAGACATGGCTTCTCTTCTTCAAGTTCTCACCCATCAATGAACAATAGCTGCTATTCCAATGCAGCACCACCAGTACTGGGGGAAATAGCCCCCCAATTTCATCACAGCCCCCTAACAGTTTCACCAGCACTTTTAAGAGAACACCATGTAGAAAGCCCTTAGAACCACTGAGGGTGGAGCAGGAGATATCTGACCATAATGGACCAACGTATACTGAGGTAAGAAGAGAAAGGCAGTCAATAGCTGGGCATGGTGGCTTGTGCCTATAAGTTTCAGCCTATGAAGCAGCTGGGGTTAGGGATTGCAGTTTGAGTCCTGTCTGGGGCCCGTAGGGAGACCTAGTTCCAAAAATGAGAGCTGGGCATGGTGGCGCATGCCTGTAATCCCAGCTACCTGGGAAACTGAGACTGGGGATTGCTTGAGTTTGGGGTACCCCGGCAACGTGAGCCTGCGGTTCCACGGGCAAAAATAGCAAGATCTAGTCCAAATAGAGAGAGAGAGAGAGAGAGAGAGAGAGAGAGAGAGAGAGAGAGAGAAAGGCAGCCAAACTCCCAGACTTTCAGACCCAAATGGGTAAACATATAAAACATGACCCCTATATAGGTTTCCCAGGCCATCTCAGAAGTGTGAGAAATGGCATGAACCAGAGAAGAAGGACAGAACCAGGAAGACAACAAAGCAACCACGTTAATAAAATATTTTAAATTTCAAGTTGCTCTGACTCACGTGACAGTTGTAATTTGGACTCTGTAACAGTTGGAATTTGGACTCTGCTCTCTGTTCAGAGCAACTAATATGTGAGATATCTTTGATTACTTTTAAAGCAGTAAGTTCTGAGATCAGCGGACAGGGTGACACACCCCCTGTGATAATCAGGGAGGGTCTAAAATGAAAATTTCCAGAAAATTGTATTCCATTAATAAATGATGTGGCTTTTTTTTTCTTAATTATAAAATTGCCAACATGCGTGACGTGATAGGATGATGTAGTTTGAGAGCCACCCACCAGCATATAAGAGGTCAATAACTCAATGTCAGCTGGGAGCAGACCAAAACACTGCAACCTTGCTTTTCTTGGTCTCTGCATGCCTCTGTGTGGGGCTCCTTTGAAGCCAGAGTCTTGAATTCAGAGAAAAGACTCGAACTTCATCTTAGGCTAGTTCTGAACCTCAAAGCGACTTTTGCCTGCTGCTGTCATCACCACTGCTGTCACCACTGCTGCCACCATTGCTGCTACTATCCCCAAAGCAGGGACCTGAACTGCTAGTACCACCAGGGCATCTGCTGCCTGCACCTGCTGCGCCACGTTGATGTGACAGCTCGTCACTGCTTGTCATCCACCGCACACTAGCATCCCTTTTCATTGTGTATTAAAAGAGGTACGCTGGTGGCATGGAAAGTTTAGAAATAGTGATAGTTTTACCGTTATTTTAATGCTATGGTAGTTGTGGTTGAATATTTACCTAGCAACGAAGTTCATGAATACTTGATCAAAATTTGTTGCAGTGCAATTGTCTTCTAAGTTGCAGCTCTGGACAGAACAGTTTCTCAGTAACTAAAGGTAAAGTTGCAAGAATACATTATTTTCCTTTAATATAATCTTGCTGGTGATTGTCTTTGGTGATTGTAAGGTCAAGGAGATTCTAAAGCCTGAGCCTCAGATATTTTCAGAGTATCTACCTTTCAGGATTTATTTTACGTCATATATTTTAAAACTTGTATCCCCAACTATAAAAGGGATTTGAAAGACTATTAGAGAGTGATGATGTTTGAAATTTTTCCCTTCCCTATTATTTGTTTGATCCTTAAAACATAATATCTGACAATTTCCCAGTCTGGTCACTGTAATGACCAGTGATTACTGAATGGCTACTTCTGAGAGAGTGAGATCTCAAAACTAGGATGAAAAATAAAATTATGCCCTCCCTAGCTTTATCAGTGAATCAACAATATTCTGATCTCTTCCAATGTGTTTAATTTCCTGAGTGCTTGATAGATAGTGCTTCCTTCTCTCCACATTTTCAAAGTTAGGGATAAATATAGTCATACTCTCTTAAAAATTTTATCTCTATTAACCCTTAGTCTCACAAGTTCAAAATTCTGGAATTAACACTGAAAGTAAGTAATCTAACCTCTATGTGTTATTGAAAGTCCCTTTGAATGTTTCAGACTGAGAACTAGGATGCAAAATTCCAGATGAGTCTTTTTTCATTTTGCGTCCTTTTCCATTTTATATCTCAGACTCTTAATAATTGTATCAATCATGAAGCTGAAATATGCTGTTATAGCCTTCACTGTGTATAGCTTCAGGGTCCTAGAAACTATGTTAAATCTCACAGGTCACACAAAGCTCAATAAAAGTTTTCCAGTGTCTCTCCTGTTCTCTGAATCTTCTCTGTGCCATACAAGTGTTTCTATTTCCCAGAGCCATGTTTCCTAGAACAGTGCTACTATTGCTATCTCTGTTCCAACCAAGAGATCAGACATGATCCTGCATGTTTAAGTTCAGGGAGATATAGCTATAGATTTGATCTCTTCTTAAAGTGCAACAGTTTGCCTATACTCTTCTTAAAGGAAAACACCTCGATTTGAAAGATGCTTCTGTTACAGATTCCAAAGAGGTTTTTTCTCATTTTGATCAATAACCCCCCCACAAATGGTGAAAGAGCCCATTCGTTTCCCACAAGGAGTATTTACTATGGATCATACAGCAATGGAAGAACAGAGTGTCCTGGGCCACTCACTAGATAGGATATTAGCGGGGTTTTTATGGGTTGGGGAAGCAGGGAGCAGCAGGATAAGGTTTTAGGCAGGGACAAGCACAAACAGGTTCTGGATGTCTTCCTATGTCTCCAGTATTTTAGCATCTAAAGTCCCAACCCCAAGGGTGTGAGTTTTAGAATGTTAATGAGTCTTAGGTTACTTCTAGATCAGGTTTCACCCAACTGCATCTGTCAAGGTCATCAGAGTTCAGCTGTTTCTGCAGCCATTGCCTTCCTGAAGGCAGGAGACCTCTACGTTGGAAGAGTCTGTTTCTCACTGGAGATTGCCTTAGTTTCCATAAGCGTGAGTGTTCAAAAAACAGGGAAGTTAGGCAAACAAGCTCTAGGTCTTGGGATCCTGTAACACTGCATCTGACCTGTACAAAACAGGCATCTAAAGTGTGGTCTGCAGATGTGAGAAAAATCTCAAGACCCTTCAGGAGATCAATGGTATTTTTATAATATGAAGAGATATTTGGGTCTTTCACTTTCACAGTGGAACAATACTGTACTTTATCATCAGGCATTGCATTCTTTACTTCATGCACATAGAGGGAGAAAGAGTAGATAAATTAGCTACCTAGTTAAATACTTTCACTTAAGAAGACCTTTGGTAAAGAGGTGACATTTATTTGTTTTTCAATAGTTTGTCTGGAGAAATGGAAATACATGGTTTTGATAGTCTGGAGGAAAAGTTTCATAGGACTGAATGAGCAGGAGCAGGTCATTGTTACCCAATTCCTTTCCACTTGAAAAAAACCACTGAATGTTACCGCTAATAGATTTGGAAACTTTAGAAGACAATGTACTTTTTGGAAAAATCCCATACACAGTGAATATAAAAGACAGTGTTCATCGTTAGTGATCATAAATGAGCTTTCAGGAAAAAATTAGAATTTTAGAAGACTTTATCACCATGACTACTTCCCAGTATTTAAAGACTTATTGGATGATGTTGGTGGCCATTTTAATGATTTTAAGTTTTTTTTAAATTTTGAATGATGAAATATATCACCATTTGGAATATCTACATAGCTCAGTCAACTGATACTTTCCAAATTATCAATATCTAATATGCCAAATTCATGAATGGTTGTAAAAGACACATTAAAATGTAAGATAGACCATCAGATTTTAATCTAAGGACACACAAAATTTCACTCATATTATTTTAGATTCAATAGTGAATATGTCGAACTGTGCTGTAACAAAGAATTAATGTCAAAAAACAAAAAACTTCTCAGCTTCCAAATTACATATTTGAGATTGGATTTTCTTACATACTTCAATCAATATAGTAATTGAATGGTGAGGCAGATATGAAAACTCCAGCTCTCTCTTTCTTTTAAGTCACATAGTAAAGAGATTTACAAAAATTCAAAAAATACCATATTTCACCAAAAGAAAGTTATAACTTCATGTTATTCACATACAGTAGTGTTTACTATTATTTTAAACAAAATATTGAATATGTGAAAACTATATAAGTCATTTTGATTTCCAATATATCGATGTGTGCCTGTATGTGTGTAAAATTCACATAGAAAAGATTTTTAAAGTCCTCATGAAAATGGGTAACAAAACAAGCAAAACAGGGTACTTAATTAGGCTTACAAATGGGAGCAACTGGCCCTTTACATCCAGCCACTCAACAGGTTCATTCCAGCCCTTGCAAGCAGTAGCAAGACCACACTATCTTAAGAGGAGACAAAAACAGATTTACTCATTAAGAAGATAAACTAGACAAGTGTCCCTGAGGGTACGAAGGGTCCATTGAATTATCTTACCAACCAGTTCAGTCTCTAGTTCAAAAAACTGCACATGAGTCCTTGGCCACACATGTTCACAAAATGGTGACAGTCCCACCTTCAAACCAGATGAAGAAATGAAGACGGCATCATCAACCCTCCTCCAAAGCAACAGGTCTACTCACTTCAAGCTAAATGTAGAAACTAAGATGG
Organism: Uropsilus gracilis; assembly: GCA_004024945.1. Taxonomy (NCBI): domain Eukaryota; kingdom Metazoa; phylum Chordata; class Mammalia; order Eulipotyphla; family Talpidae; genus Uropsilus; species Uropsilus gracilis. Next base: position 20,908 of record PVHY01022164.1, read on the forward strand.
CATCGTCACTCCTCCTTCAAAAGCAGGAGATTCAAATCCAATAAAGAAACCAAGATAGCATCGTCGAGCCTCCTCCAAAAGGCACAGCTCTGGCATTTTTCTTGCTTCAACTCTAAAGTGACTCAACCAACCAAGACTCACTTGAAGCAATAGCAACCACATCGGAGTCTCACGATGAGATGAAAGCAGCAACACAGCAAGGTCTCTTCAGGTTTCCAGACAATAGCCAAATTCTGCAATTTTACAGGTTAAGCAGCTTTCCAAGTCCCACATTTTCCAAGTCAGTTTACCCAAGTGACAAATTTCTTCAAAGGCTTCCCCGGGCACCTCACTGGTCAGAGCTGGAGATGGAAGCCCACAGCGTGGCTTCCTTCCCTGCCCTGGTGCTGCACAGGGCAGTGGCAGCTCCAAGGCCTCCAGTCTCCCTGCTGCTTCTCTGCTCTCCCCCTTCTTCAGCTTTCTCTCTCTCCCCTCTCCTCCCTAGACCCGCTCATTCTGCTCCTCTCCTCAGAAGGCTTGACTTCCTGTCTCCAAGTCTCCACCCACCAGGGCACAATGACTGCCACCTCAATACAGCACTATCATGCTGGGGGCCATGATCCCCAGTTTTACCACAGCATCTCTACCACTCAAAGTATAAACAGGACTTGGGCTGGGCACGGTGGCACACACCTTTAACCCCAGCCTAGAAAGGGAGGATTCCGTGGGTTCGAGACCTGCCCCGGGCAACATAATGAGACCTAGTCTCAAAAAAAAAAAAAAAAAAACAAACTAGGCAGAGTGGCACGCGCCTGTAATTCCAGCTACCTGGGAGGCTGAGGCAGGGGATTACCTGAGTCCGTGGGATCCCAGATCCGATGGATCGAGACTACTTTGGACAACACAGGGAGACCTAGTCTCAAAACAACAAACAAACAACAACAACAACAAAGTATAGACAGGACCTTTCCACCAAAAAGTCCAAGAACAATTTATACAGGAAATTATAAACATCCATCCTTGTTTTGCATACTTTGTCTCTCAGACATAAGAACTCCTTTGTTTATTAGTGTGGGAGGGAGGGAGGGAACCTATGAGAAACCCCAGACTCCAAACTCATGTGGACTCAGTTACTGGCTATGCTATCTTCTACAATTGAAAACAGGCATAGGTTGGATAAGGCATGTCAAGTGTCAGTACCTGAAACATTTGTCCTCCTCTTGAGCAAGCAGCGCATGCGTAAAACAGAGGCTAAAATTCAAATTAATTACCTACTGTTATTCACTTGGTTGGTGTCAGTTTTCATTTGTGAAACTAGGATATGGTCCTTATAATTTGTTGGCTCAGAATCAGCGGTTGGTGACTGGTGGCCATAATTGAGATCCCGGACTCAGAAAAGAATTTGGGTTCCCAATGTGAAGGTTAAGGTGTATCTATGGGCATACAGAGTTCAATTTATGAGCGTTGGGGAGGGAACAGTAGACAGCTTAGAAGTCAAATAAGAGAGCATAAGGAATAAAATGTCTTTTGAGTAACCACAAAGGTTATTTTAGGAACCGTTGGATTATATTCGGAAGCTCTACCTAAATTAGGGTGGAGGCTTCCCCGCTCATCTGTTAATATAATTCAGCTCATTCTGCCATCCTAACAGCTGTGTGAAGCTGGAATTTTTTCCATCCCTCTTCTCCCCTCCCCCAACCTGCAGGCTACAATACTCTGTCTTCAGGAACTTTCTCCTGTGAACATGTAAACAACTTTAATTGTGCTGCCTCTACCTTATTCTCCTGGGTCAGAGGTGACAGGAATGTATGGCTGTGAGCTTAGCTTTCCTATTCATCATCATCATCATCATCATCATCATCATCATCATCAT
>PVHY01022165.1:0-22699 GCA_004024945.1 Uropsilus gracilis
GATCGCGGTTCGAGTCCCGCCTGGGGCCCGTATAGTGAGACCTAGTTCCAAAAAATAGCTGGGTATGGTGGCGCATGCCTGTAATCCCAGCTACCTGGGAAGCTGAGGCTGGGGATTGCTTGAGTCTGTGGTACCCTGGGCAACGAGAGCCTGCGGTTCCATGGGCAAAAATAGCAAGACCCAGTTTCAAAAAAAAAAAGACCCTTTAAATTCCTTTTTAAAGCATACAGCAAATGGCTGCAAAAGTTCTCAAAGACCAATTCAATTCAAAACATATGCCTCATGGAACTGCAAAAAGCTGCTAAGTATTGGGTCTCAAAGACATAACGTGAATCACTTGTCTCAAAGTTGAGGCATTTAACACATCTATGCAAGGCAGATTCAAGCACCCAGAATTAGACATGAGACTTAGAATTCTCATTCCCTTCCTCAGGTTCCCTGAACTCCCTGATTCAGACTCCCATGCACATTATTAGCAATAGTAGGTTAAAAAAGCAGATGAACGAAATAATCTTCCCCAGCTTTCAAGCATGCTAAGGTCTAAATGAATGATCACACCCATGGCATTGTTTCACCTTTAGCAACGTGGGTCCGGGGACTATGGGAGGAAAAACAGGCTCCTGGTCTGAGTTGTGGGGACAGCAGCTTTATTACATGCCTGAATTCAGAGCCACCATACAAGGACACACCTGGCAAGGCATCTGCTGAAGTCAACACCTGACTGCCCTGGTGCACAAAGACTCATCTCTGCATAATGACCGTCAGGAAGTTATCTCAGCTTTTGCAAAATCTACCTTATGCAAAGATTCTATATCCAGAAGTCAAATTTGCCATCAACACAGATTGATCTTTTGCTACATGAAAATAAGGTAAGCTATTTCTCTGGGTGATTATAACTACCCAATTTTTTCCCAATAAAAAAGAGGAGCTCCATGTTATCTTTGCCATTTGGGGAACAGAAGCCCATTAACCCTGAACTCTCACCCTCCTACTCTGAAATGTGAATGACATCTGAAACAAACAGGGCTTCTGGTACAGCCTGCAGCTGGAGATGGGTCCCTGAACAGCAGACTCCAAGAGCTGGGAGGGGGCCCCACAGACTCTAAAACATACTGTCTCACAGCGGAAGCTGGTGACTCGTTGAGGACTCACCAGATGAACAGGACACAAGCTCATGGCTCATCTTTCTATGATGTAAAATAACAAAGTGTGAAAAATAAAACATGGACACAAGGTATGAAGCAGACTCTGACAGGCTGGAGAGAAAACAGCCTTTGAGAGTTCACAGAAAATGAGGGTGCATATACCAGTTTCACAGAGCAATAAAACCCTATAGCAGCTCAGAGCATAAGTCTGGGGGGCAGCTGAGTTCACACAGTTTGGTTCCCAGCACAACCCAGTCTGTGAGGTGGTTATTTTACTTCCCAAACCACCATTCCTTATCTGGACATGTGGATTCACCATCATACCTCTCCCATGGACCCATTGTGAAGATGAAGTAAAATCATGTGTATGAAGCACTGGCTCATGCTAAGTACTCAATACTGTTTATACCTGGCTCATGCTAAGTACTCAAAAAAAAAAAAGTACCTGGCTCATGCTAAGTACTCAATAAATGTTTGTCACAATTACCAGGGTCATGAATATTTGCAGAAACAAAAGAACTCTCCATATGATGGACATTTTCCAGGTTAAAATGCAGGATGCTGTCTCTAAAAAATATTGAGCTATTTTTATGAATACATAAACCTTAACACTAAAAAGTCACTGATAGAGTAGTTACGCATATGTGATTTTCAACATCCTCCATATCTTTGTTTTGTTTTTCTTAAATGATTAGTTATTTAGTTTTACTTCTAAGGAATGGTTAGTTTTACTTCTAACAAAAACTTGACTTATTATTACCAGTAAGAGAGATGACCTCAGATGACAGCTCAGGGCTTGGGTGCCTGGGGCTGGTGCAGATGTGATGGGTCTGTCCCACACCGACACCCTCCCTTCACACCACTCCACAGCAAACTCCCCCCACAGAGTGCCCAAGGCTTGTTTGCACCTACAACTCAGACCCCACCCTTATCAAGGAGGCTTCCGGGGAGTATGAAAAGAAATAGACACTACAATGGAGCAGACTGAGGGCTGGCCTCTCTGCATCCCACAGGCACATGCACTTACTGCCTTTGAGTGAGGCTGGAGGAAGCATGAGATGTTCATTGTAAGGCAACCTTTTTCTGTTCATGATGTGGTAAGTCTGCAGGAAAATGAAAAGGTAACGTGCTACAGGTGAGAGATGAGAAGAATGCAAACAACTTGGTCCCTGATGATAATGTTTGAGTCACTGATTCAAACCTGGCTTGGCCAGCCCCAGATTACCCATCATGTCAGAAAAGTTAATGTCTTTATTGTTCAAACCACTGTTAGCTGCAAGTTTCCCTCTCTGCCTGCTATAGGCACAAGTGTTCCCAACCACAGAATTCATATGCTGAAGCCCTAAACCCTGGTACCTCAAAATGGAAACATATTTGGAGACCAGATCTTTAAAGCGGTGAGTCAACTGAAATGAGGCCCTAATCCAATCTGAGTGGCATCCTTATAAGAAGAGATTTGGACACACAGGCAACAGAGATGCACCGAAGCTGAAAGATTTTATTACCAGAAGCCCTGGGCTACAAGAACTATTAAAGGAAGTCCTTCAGGGTGAAGGACAACAAAAGTACTTGATGGAAACTTGGGACTACACTAAAATACGAAGATCCCAAAATAGAGTAAATATGTGGATAAATACTTTTTGAATTTTTTCTCATATTCTAGTCTCTTTGAAAGATAATTATTTAAAGTAAAAGGTTTTTTGTTTGTTTGGTTGGGTTTTTTTTTGGGTTTTTTTAGACTAGGTCTCGCTAAGTTGCCTGGGGTACTACAGACTCAAGTTGCAAAGGGTGCTGCGGACTCAAGCAATCCCCCCTGGCTTAGCCTCCCAAGTAGCTGGGATTACAGGCACCTTCCATGGCACCTGGCTGCTTTTTCAAGACAGGTTTCGCTATGTTGCCTGGGGTAGTCTCGAACCTGCGAACTCATGCAATCCCAAGCCTCTTGCCTTCCAGTGCTTGGACAACAGGCACACTCCACCAGCTTAAAGTAAAAAGTATAAAGTAAACAATAATGACCATGATTTCTGAGGATTACACATATATAGTTGTAAACTGTATGAAAGCATCATAATAGGTATTATTGTGATAAATGGAGTTGTATCTCCTCCAGCTTCTAAGTTGAATGCCTAAGTCCCCAAGTTGACTGTATTTGAAGACAGAGCCTTCCAAGAGATAAAGAAACTGAGTACGTCATTTAAATGGGATGTAATCTGACATGACTGGTGTCTTTCTAAGAAGGAAAGAGTCAAACACTAGGGGCATACAATCAGAGAGGACACAGTGAAGCGGTGGTTATCTACCAGTTAAGGAGAGATGCCCCCAGAAGAAGCCAAACCTGCTTACAGCTTAACCTTGGCCTTCCAGTCTCCAGAACTATGAGAAAATAAATTTCTATCTACTTTAAGTGCCACCTAGTCTATGTTATTTTGTTATGGCAGCCCAAACAAACTAATACAGTGATACACTATACCATCTATTACTGTAAGTAAACAAACACAAAGGCAGCCATATTGAAGTGTAAAATTAGGGCTGCAGGTGTTTATGGAACAGAGAGAAGCAAGGTCGGCACTAGGAAAATTGGGTTGGTTAATGCTGCCGCTGAATCTGTCTCTTAATTCACTGTTCGACATCCTCCACCTGCCCTTTTCTCCAGACTGTTAGGCTAGACTCACATGAAGGATGCTGTGAGAAAGGCTGAGGCCAGACTCAAATTAATCCACTTTCACAGTTGTTGCTCTCTGGTCAAATACTTAAACCTAAAGGGAGAAAGTTGTGGTTCTACTAAAATTAGAGTTCCATTTTATCCACAGATGACCTTTAATACTCATATTTTCCATGGTCCCTCTGAGAATGATAAATTGCAAGCTGATCAGAACGCAGAAATAAGGAAGAAAATGCTAAGTACTGGCACCACTCAAAATGCCAAAAAAGAAAAAGAAGGAAATGACAGCAGCTGACTTCAAAGGGAAAACAGTGTTTTCTCCATTGCTGTACTGCCCACTGCTTTGACATGGGAAGGGCACTCTGAGAAGGGAATAGATTCCCAGAGGTGCCATGGCCTCAGGACAGGGGACTAAACCTATTTAGGAACACCTAGGTAGGCTTCCAGAGTCTAGAGATGAGGCTCCTCCCAACATGTGTCACCCCTGGAAACGTAACACCCATCCTGTATGAATGTGACATGTTCTCAAGTCACCAGCACTCCTGGGTGATGTAAGCATTGTCGAGCATTTGAAATGTAGACTTTCAACCAGTGAACACTGAGCAGGTTCTCCATCCACTCTCTTGCTGGCTTTAAGTTCCTGGAGCTCTTCAGGAAACACCACTATTGGTTTTGGTCATTATTTTTTGTTGTTGGTGTATTGTTGGTTAACATTTGTCAACCTGGCTCACCTACCTGAAAAGGCACTTGGCTATTTCTTAACATGACTACACAGGGATTCATTTTGTGAGTGTTTATGTTAATCTTCTTCAAACTTTAAAGTCACTCTGTACTTTCAAGAGATTTGTCTCTGTGCTGCCACACTCCCTCTCCTCAGTCTTCTCCTTCCCCCACCCTGAAGCAAACCTACAGATATCTGCTGCCTCAATAGTCATTACAAAACAAGACAAGAAAGCTGGTCTCCCAGGCTCTGGGGTTTTCAGTTCACTATGCATTGCTCACATGGGGGCCCTGTTAGAAACACAGATTCCTGGGCCCAAGCCCTGTGCAGGCAGGAGTCAGTCAGCTCCTTTTGTCAGTACAGGTGACTCTTCTCAGATGATTCTAACTTGAAGTCAGGTTGGTAGGTACAGCCCCAGATAAGCCCTAAAATACCCGGACATTGAACAAGTTCAAAGTTTCATTTAGTGTATCAGCTTTGCAACAGCCCAGATAATCAAGTTCTCAAACTGCCCCACCTGCGGCACACACAGAGGGCAGGGACTCCTGTTTCCTTGAGAGAACTCCCTATCGACATGTGGTCTCTTTCCCCGGCAAGGGACCACAGCCCATCCTCCAGGCCCTATCAGTCATACTGGGCCATAAAAGCAAAGGACAAAATGGCTAAGCCTGTGCAGCCCACAGGGCTCGCCAGATGGAGAGGGCTGAGCTCACTCACCTCTCCCTGGTTCACGCTCTGAGTCACTGGGGCCCAGACTCCACACCAGGGCAGCAGGAATTTCACCACCAAAACACCTGAGCCCTTACAGGGCAGTGAAACAGTACTTGAGCAAACACCAGCCATTTCCCAGAAAACGACCTCATCTTCTTTAAGACAGAAGAGAAAAAAACCAAGGAGTCGTTTCCTGATGACAGAATGGTGGATTCAGGTACTGGGTTTCTTTTTAAAGGTTCGAGTCATCAGAGCACCAAAGCTGCGATGTGTTGTCAACACCGTGCCTGCAGTTTTCCTTGGGAGATAGTGGCATTTCTGCACAGTTCCCTGGAACCCTGAACACAATTCGGAGCATCATCAGGTCACGAACAGGAGAGGGGAAAGGAGAAGGCATCTTGAGACTCCATAAGCACACACCCCACCTTCTGTCTCCCTCACTGTAGGTGACAGTGCATTGGAAGAAACTCCTTTTTCTTTTTCAGAAACTCCCTTTTAAAAACAAATCAAAGGGGAAAGGAGAAGGTGGATTGACTAAATTAACTTAGTTTGAAGGAAGAAGAGTCAGGTTCAGAGTGAGTAATAACCAGGCAGGCTGTTTCTTACTTTTGGGGGTCCTTTCAAATATTCTTGCAAGCACTCTGTGCCTCCATGGAGCCCCAGGTTCCCAGAAGAGCTTTCTGGAGGACTCTAAAGAACAACCCTGAAGAGACATCCTTGCCTCTATCTCCAGAAACTTTCACAACTTCCCCTGAGAACCTGGGTGTTGAGTTCCTCTCTGGCACCAAGGCCAGCTCTCATCTGTCTTCTTGTCTGTCTTGGAAATCTGGTTTTATTTATTACCTGTTTTCAACCAGGGCCTCTATAAGTGAAAGGTCAACCCTCCATTCAAAAGGAGACTACAGAGAATCCCATATTTTGGAATCGCAGACAGTGTTGTAAATCAATATGAACTTAATAAGAAAAAAAAATGTTAAGTACCCTTCAGGTACAGTGAATGTCATGCTCTTCCCCTTCTCTGACATGTGAGACCCAAGGGCCTCCATGGGGCTCAATTCTCCTTAGCAGCAGCAGCAGCAAGATTTGCCTTCTGCCATCACGTTACCCTACAGCTGGGAATCACTGAATTTGTGTCATATTCACCCCATTCTTGGGCTCCTATTGCATCATTAGAGAAATATAAGAAAGTTCATACTAAAAGCACATGTGGTACCAGTTACCACTCTCCCTCTCTACTTCTGCAATCACCCAGTACAAACACCATCCCCTTGAAACCAGAGTTGGCCTCACCAACAGTCTACCACCTGCAGGGGAATTTTCTGAACACCAGATAAGAGGAAAGTATTCTAGTTTGATCCATACAAAACAATCCTCTAACATAAACACTATCTCCATGTTTTTAGGTGAAGAAACAAGTGCAGAGAGCCTAGGTGGATTGTCCACACTCACATAGTCAGGGGTGTTGAGACAGGAACAGCTGATTTCAGCAGTCATGTGAGACAATCACTTCTTGACTAATCTCAAGTTACTCTTAGTTTAAGAAACAACACTCAGAATTTTGGACTTGATGCATTCCTTGTTATTAAAGAAATAAAATCCTATTGTATTTTTAAGTTAGTTTGGGTCACTTCAGTGGCAGACCCTTCCTGGGATGATTTATCCTTTTTTTTTTTTCTTTTTGGTAGAAAAAGTTGCTGTATGCTGAGCCCCCCCCCACCTTCAGAGAAATAATGTCATATTGGTCTATAGCCTACATGGAAAGCACAGCTCTAGGAAAACAAACATGGATATGCACCTCTAGTTTTTCAGCTCGTCTACAATTTCTCCACCCTTCCTTCTGAATCAAAAAACACTCATTTCCAGTAAAAATCAACTACTCTCTGAAAGGATGGGTATTACTCAATTATTGCTGAATCTGTAATGTTCTGAAACAAGTTTCCAAGGGAACCTGTGGCCTTGACATGAATGACCACAAAAACTAAATTCTATGGAGTCAGGTTTATTATAGATATATCATTAATTATTTGAAACAGATCTCAGAAGAAATATGTTAATTTCAGTTTCTTAGTATTGAGGTAAAAATATTCTCAGAATGGTTTCCTTACTGTCACAAGGGAGAACATTTACTTTCCTTTGTGAATGGGAGAATTTTAAACCCATTTTTGCCACTGTTAACTTAATTTAAGGGACCTACTCTTACTAACAAACACTTTTCTATAAGTCACCAGACCTCTCAGATCCCAAGGACTTCATGTAAACATGAGAGGGCTGTGCAGTGCTGTGCACATAGTAGGGGCTCAATTGATGTGTCCGGCAAGCTGGATTAAGAGACTATACCTCCAAGCTAGTGTAACAGTAAATATTAAGGTCTAAGATTAAATGGTTTCAAAAGTGCCTCTTGCCTCTGATGTTCTAGAATTATCTACCTTCTTTATAAGTCATTTCCTCCTTCTACAGTCAAAATATGGAATGCAAATAAACATCCCATGAATACTATTTGACCTCATTTACATTTTGCAACCAGGTTCTCTGAAAACAATTTTTTTTCCAACCCTCAACAAACCCTTCATTTTCAATTAGAGAAGTACCACCCATGGACAAAAGTCTAGAAACTGCAGCTGGTCAAGCACCAGGGCCATAACCATCAAAAACAGAGACAAAAGAGCCTGATGTAAACTGTTTGTCATGGGAAACATAAAGGTTGGGGTGTCAAAAGCTTCTTTTCAGTGTTTGAGTTCTCACTGAAGTATTAAATGCAGGATGTGGGCAGCATGAGGAGGAGTCAAAGTTAATCTGGCACCACAGTGCCTTCCCTTGACTTCTGTATCTCTGAGCACTGTCAGAAGGCCAAATCAGTCCACTTCCCTAGCCAGGTTGATCCCTGTGCATGTCCTTATTGCCCCCATCAGTGCCCCTAATATTGGGTCACACCAAGGGTGCCATTCCATCTCCCATCTCCATGAGAAAACCATCTCTCTCTTTTTTTTTTAATCAGTTTCACCTCCTAACTTCTGGAGGTTACCCCATGTTCAATCCCTTCGATTTATAGCCAACAAAAATAGAGGGTGGAGATTTGATTCTTTTGCTCAATGTGGAGGCAAAACTAAATTTGGATTTAGCAGCAGTGAAATCTCCAAGAAGGAAATAGGTTTCTACCAAGGGACTTCCCAAGCAGAAAAGGTCTAATTCACTCAATCATAAGCCCCTGGTAGTTCCTGCCACTGCGGCAAATTCAACTTCAATTCAATTTGGAGTGCTCCAAGTCATAAACCAGCTAGAAACCAGCTAGAAACCTGCCTCTTAGCCCCGGCCCCCGCCCCCAGTATTTCCTAATGAGTACTATTTGGATGCAATCATTTTTCTCCATACAACCTTTCCTCCAATTTCAACAGAATAAAGACCTGCACAGAACAGTACGCAAACTACTCGGGGCCTGGCCTTGCACTGCACATGGTCACCCTCAGTTTCTGCCATGCTGTTGGATCCCCGATGGCCTGTCCTCACAACACCTCGGCAGGCAGAGAAAGACCACATCTAGCAGCACAGTGAAAGACAAAAGAGATGAGAATATTTCCAGCTCACACCACCCCTTTTCTCATTAAATTTAAATACACTAGAACAAAAAGTAGAAGAGCTTAAGACTCCCTTACAGAAGAAATATTAAAGCCTCATTTGTGCAAGCCCAGTACACTATGGGCAGAAACTTCTTACATTCAACAAGTAATGATTCTCAATTTTCAGATTATCTAGATGAATATAATGACTTACAAAGCCTACATCTGTTATTGCAAAGAGTTTAATGTCAAACATTCAATATCTAAAGCATTCAGATTTTGCAGGTTGGGTAGCCCACTTCCATAAACATCATTTACTCAGATTACAGATAAAAACCCAGAAGCTGGGCAAAAGGGTAGGAAAGGCAATCAGTGTATGCCCAAAAGCTACAAAAAAGCTAATTGTGTTACCAGCTTGAATATTAACAATAACTTGCTGACCTAACTCTCCATGACAGATCTCATTAAAAGGTGGCAATAAGTGTTTCCAGGTGCTTAATTAAGTGTGATAATTATTTCTTTCCTTAAAGGAAGATGGAGTCATATGTTTACGTTTCAAAGTTTCCTTAGTTAAAAACTGTAGAAACACATATATGTAACACAGAATTCAAACCAGGATAAGAACATCTATCTAGATAAGCAGCATGTTAACGTGATTTATCAACTCTAACTTTCATCTGCCAAGGCACAATGGCTACTTGAAGTCTGTTCTGCTCTGGGTATTTCCTGTAGCCATATAGTTTATCCTTAAACCTCCATGGGTAATTTCTATTCCAGAAGTCATTTTCTCATCAGCATCTCTTAAATGAGTCTTATCAAGGAGGTGGAGAGATTTCATGGGTACCTCTACATCATAACAAAAACGCAGTAAGAATAAACTGAAATAGGGAAGAATTCAGACTATTAGAATTAGAAGAGAACTCAGCAACCAGGAAATTATTTTATAGATGGGTTCAAGTACGGTGCTATGAGTAAGGTTTTTGTTTACGTAGAACTGTGTCCTGCGTTTAGATACTGTTCCCCCCATAAAAATAAAAAATTTCCTTCCATAAAAAATAGTTTATAGTAGAAGTATCAGTTACAAGTAACCCAAAGATTTGTTTCAGTAGCGCTGGGCACTCAACTGTTGTCACCTCCCTTCCATGATTCCCTTCAGGGACTGCTCTTTCTGCAGTGATGTGCTGTAGAAAATGGACTGCCTTTAGAAACAGGTGACACTGAATCAATAACCATCCTGGAGGTGCCCAAGTCCGGTCGGTCAGCTTGGTCTAAAACGTGACCATCAGTTCCTAGGTTGAGGGCACTCATCAGGTGTTCCATCACTTGCTGAGGGCTCGAGTGTCACAGGCTTGCTAAAAAAGGGACACCACGCGCGCGCGCGCGCGCGCGCGCGTACACACACACACACACACACACACACACACACACACACTCTTCTTCAAAGCAAATCGCGACCAAATGATCTCCAGGCAAAACTTTCGCCCCAGCCCGCCTTACAATGCAGGGTTGGGTTACAATCTCAGGCCAGCATCTCCGGCTGCAATCTGGGGCATCCTGATAACCCGGGCGGTCCCTTTGCCAGCACGAGCTGACACTTAACACAGGCCGCGCGTCAACAGAAGAAGGGAACTGTGAGGGGAACTCCGGGTTGGAGGTCGGGGGGTTAAGGGGTCGGGGGTCGGGAACGACGCCTACCCAGAGGTCTCGGACTGTCGCTGCGACACAGGAACTCGGTGAAACTTCGGGGAGTTTCCGGGGCTGTGCGCGCCTGCACACACACTTACACGTACTGGTTCACGCTCACCCACTCCCATTCACTCAGCCCCGAAACTCTCGGGGAACGGAAGTCGCGCCCCCGGGAGCAGCACGCAGTCCCCTGCGGCTGAGGTGAGGGAGCCCGCGAGGGTGTGTGAGGCACGGGGGCGCCCAGGAGGCACTTACTCGGAAAGGGGGCGCGGTGTCCTCGGGACTCTGAGAGGCGAGCTAGGCGATCTGACGGCGCCGAGTTCTTCAATCGCAAGACCGCTCCTGGGCTCCCGCTGACTGACCAGCGGAGCGCGGGCCGGAGCGCGCGGGAGAAAAGGAGCGAAGGCCAGGGGGCGGGGCCAGGGGCGGGACCGGGAGACCGCGGGCGTCCTGGCGGGATGTGGGCGGGGTTGTGGGGGTTGTGGGCGGATCCGAGGGCAGGGCCAGGAGCCCCCAGCCGTCCGGGCGGGATGTGGGCGGGGTTATGGGCGGGGTTATGGGCGGGGCGGGGCGGGGCGGGGCGGGGCGGGGCCGAGAGGGGCAGCTCGGCGACTGAGGTAGTTCCCGCGCAGCACCCGCCACAGCAGCGGCACGAGGGCCCTGGATCCCGGGACGGGGAGTTGAGGCTCAAGGAGGACGCGAGCGACGGAGGCGCAAGGAGGACCCGAGGGACTAGGAGTTCAAGAGAGGCGTGTGCTGAGAAGCACGCTGAGGAGGCGTGGGCCGCCGACTGGACTACACTACGACTGAAGACCAGACCTCCGAATAAGAGAGGCTGGCACGGGCTGGGGAAGTAAGCAGGAAAGATGCTATCTTTCGCTTGGTTCTCACTTTCTTCGGTTGTTAAAAAAAAAAACAAACAACAAGATACCATCTCCGAGTATGTGGAGACGGTTCGGTGAGCTCATGCCTCTTTGCTGCCTGCCTGGTACGTCACAAATACACCTGAATGTTAGCATCTGTTGCTATTATCACTGATGATGATGATGATGATAATGATGATGATGATGTTACACAGCCTTCTGCTGGAGTCCCTGAACCAAGGTAGTCATTCTCAAGAGTGAGGGTGTTTGAAGGCCGGGCATGGTGGTGCCAGCCTGTAAACGGCAGCCTAGGGAGCCGCGGCCGGGGTCAGGGATCGCGGTTTGAGTCCCGCGGGGGCACATAGCGAGACCTAGTCCCCAAAAAATAGCTGGGCGTGGTGGCGCACGCCTGTAATCCCAGCTACCTGGGAAGCTGAGGCTGGGGATTGCTTGAGTCTGTGGTACCCCAGGCAAAAATAGCAAGACCTAGTCTCAAAAAAAAAAGGAGTGAGGGTGTTTGAGCCCTTATACAATGAATCCATCCTACCATAAACATCCATTAAACACATATGTGGTGGTTCTGTGCAAATGACTGGAAATACCAATAATACTAGCAAAATTTAATGTGTATGTCTGCATGTAGATCTTATAGCCACCTCAATTTTACAAAAGGAAAAAGAGGTATGCAAATATCTGCCCAAAGTGGATAAACACTTCACAGGTAAAATAGACAAAGATCACAAAGACATTTGGGTTGAATGTCAAAATCATGAATATACACAGGACTTGGGCATGTTTAAAAAAAGGACGCAGTTTGAGGTAAAGCTGTGGGGAAGGGAGCATCCAGAAGCTTCGAAGGAAGAGGTAATAATGACTAGGCTGGGTTTGGAACAAAGATTGGATGCTTCAAAAGCAGTTATGTGTGAAGAAAGGGCACAGTTAATATTTTTGAGTGTAATAAAAATGCTCTCAGGGAAGAAGTGAAATGGAGGTTGGAATGAAGCTAAAACAACAGAAAACTGCCTTCTTCCCATAGGCACCAAGGAACACTAGCAACCTTTTATTAGTAGAAATCCAGACAAGTGTTACTGTAGAGAGATTAATCTGGAAACAGCCTAGAGAATGCCGGTACCAGTAAATTGACTTATGAAGTTATTGAAATAAGTCAGGGTGAGATACTATATTAAGCAAAACAAAGATACTCCGGGAAAGATGTCTATTCTCTCACCCCAGAATCTATGACTGTGTTACCTTATAGTGAAACCTTATATAGTTATATAGTGAAACCTTATATAGTTATATAAGGGATGTTGCATCCCTTATGTGAAAGGGATGTTGCAGGTGATATTAAAGTTAAAAATATTGAAATGGAGAAATTATCCTAAGTTATTGGGGTGATTCCAATCTAATCACTTAGAGCCCATAAAATGGAAGGTGAATGGATGAGAGACACAAAGTATAAGAAAGACTTCCCAGATCAGGATGTAAGGAATGTGAGTGGTCTCTAGAAGCCAAGACTGGACCTCAGTCAGTTACAACAAAAAGGGGTGTCTCAGTTCTATAACCACAAGGAACTGAATTCTGCCAATAAGCAAATGAACAGGGAAATGGATCATCCCTTAGAGGCTCCAGAAAGAAACTGTTGATGCTCTGAGTTTATCCTGGTGAGACCCCCACTGGACTTCGGACATAAAAAACTATAAAATTAGTGGGCTTGAAATTCCCTGAACTGGTGGTAATCTGTTGTGGCAGTGATGGGAAGTGATTATGGATGTTCAACATCTAAAGTAGATGGAAAGGATGGATTCAGAACGTGCACAGGTCCTAGAAACAGATGGGATGTGATGGGTGAGAAAAGAAATTCTTTTAAGTCTAGTTACAATTTTTTGATTGGCAGGTTCAGCTTTTGGTGGCACCTTCCAATGGAGGGAGGGACAAAGCAGTTACTTTCGAAAAACTGGGTCTGAAGTGCCCCCAATTAGATTAAAGGGTTGATTTACTCCCATCATCCCTGACCCCCTCGCCCCCCAATTAGAAACTATCCTATACTGTTCATGGGCAGTGATATTCATCAGCACCTAAAATCCTAGTACTGGATCTGCCCAGTGTAAACTGGTAGACCAAATACAATGCCTAAAGGAGACTTGGCTTCTTCTATTGCATGAGCCTGTTCTGCTTGATAGATAAGTCACTCAGGATCTCATAGTGTCTGCCAGCTCAACCCCAGTAACTTTCACCAGTGCTTCATATCTGAGGCTCTCTTGTCTCTAACTGCATGCTGGAGTAGCAATTCCTAGAACCACTTCTACCTTTTTCTTTATAAAGATTCTATAGTCATTTAGTCCATCATTCTACACACTAACTACAGCCACTCATTCTCAGTCCCAACACTCTTCCTCTGCCTCAGTCATCCATTCCTTCTCTCCTATTTCCTACACTATTCAGTATAATCCAGGAACATGTCAGTCACTCACTGCTAGTGATCTCTAGCCCTTTAGCTTTTAATGCTTTCCTTATATTCAACTGGAAAATCTTTCTAGCTATTCACATTTTTCATATAAACTACTTAAGAGCCAAACAAGGTGATCCTTAATATTCTACAGATACATAACCTGTAATCTCAGCTAAATCTTCATGTAGCCTGGATGGTGAGGAGGAGGCTCAATCTTTACCTCTTTCTTCAAAGTATCATTCCTGTTGATATATAATTTCCCCTCCTGCTTAATAGAAAACATACAGATCACCAATAGAACATTTTCTCAACTTCCTGTTTCAGATACCAAAAATGCCATCTGCAGCCACACTCAAATTGACTTCCTTTCTTCTCATCTCAGTGGATCACAGCAAACCCATTCACCAGTTCTTTTGGTCCCTAAGCTATCCCTTCTATTTACAGAGAATGTATTCTATTAAATCTCTCTTTTACCTAAAACTATCAGTTTCTATACTTCCCCATAAAAAGTAAAAATAACCTTAAAAAACAATAATATAAAGTTTAAATTCTCTATAAACATTATCACCTTCTCTCACAACTCACCTTACTAGCCCATCTTATCATGAGAGACCACCAATGCTAATCAGTAGAAAACACCTTTTTTGAAGGAGTAAGAGAAGGGACCTTTATAATCTCAGGCAACTTGCATTACAGTCATTATTACTACTAGTCTTTCTTCTTTTTAACTTAGGTTAATAAATAAAATTTCATCTCAGTTCATAGGGTGATATTTATAAATTAATGAAAATTAATTTTCTGTTCTTACTTGGGCCAATAAATACTTGGATGACTTAATTCATCCAAGCTCTCACATACTTCCAATTCAGGGTGATTTAAAAAAATGTATTAAGATCTAGAAAGTTCCTAGTAGTTATTTATTCAATGGTTAAATGTGTTTTAAAATTACTGTCCCAGCATCTGCGCTAATGAATCCTCTTAGACACACAGACACACACACCCCCAAACCCATAAATCACAGGAAGTGGAGATAGCTTTAACTACAGCTGCATGCCAAAAATACCTTTGTACATACCTTCTATTTTTGCTACTGCTCAACTGAATGTATAGGAACTTATGTGCCAAAGTTGTAAAGTTTTAAAAGAATCTTCCAACCCAGTTTTCTCTTGCATTCTTTTCTTTTCAGGCCTCAACTCTGCTTACTCAATATTCATCTTCCTTTTTTGAATGTAAGATAAAAATCCCATGACACTGTAATATGTACAAAAAAAGTATTCAAAAAATAAACTGGGAGAGTGGAAGTAATTCATATTCCCTAGGAGAATGGGGAGGAATTTTCAAAGGTAATTCCACCAAAAGGAAGTACTGGATTTTGCCGGACAGAGAAACACTCTAGGCAGAAGGAAAATACAGAAAATATTGTCTAACTTTTCCTAGCAGGCTGAAGGCACTGTAGTAAAGATGTATGCTTTGAATACAGACCATTGAAATTCACAGATATTCACCCACTGAGCCACTCCTCTGTAGAAGCTCTAGCTGCCCCTAGCTAATCTGTTTGAAGCACGTGTTCAATGGAGTGTGTTGGCAAATATGCTTCAAAGCACGGCTATCATCACTTCAACCAACCTTCAGAATCAATCTTATTGTCCACTGCTTCAACTCTCCTTTTCTTTTGAGAACATTCTCATAACTTGCAAGCTTGTCTTTAAAGTAACAAATAAGAGTAAATTGACTTCCTAATAAAAGTCAAGGTGCAGATTGAGTAGGGGAAAAGGTTCATGGTCATGGAAACTAGAATCTGTTGGATAGGGGAAAAAATGAAGATTTGGGGATAAATGATCCTTTCCTATTACTTTTAAATGCCTCAAACCCCACTCATGGCTATTACATATTACTAGTGTCCATCACTTCAGAGTATTTCACTCTTTAACCATTATATCCTATGATAATAGTCACTAGGAAACACCTCTTTTTAAGAAAACTTGCTAGGATATTGGTTGCATCAAAGGGTGACTTTTGACCAATCTCACCCCAGATAAACTACCTTCCCTTATAAAACTAAATTGCCTGCACATTCATACAGTCCCAGATGTTCACCCTTTAAGCCATTCTCTGTAGAAGTTCTAGTGCTGTCTGTAACTAGCACCATTAGATTCTTATTAAGTTTTCTCCTTTTTTAACCATTTCAAATCTCACTTGAGCCTATCCCAAACACTGCAATGGCTAGTTTCTTTTTGTCATGTCTTTGAACAACTCAACTTTTACTTATACTATAACTATGACCTAATACTCTGGTTCTGCTGATAGAGTTCTCTTATGTACTTACATCCACAAATGCTAGCCCAACATATCAATACTTTGGTTCCTTTTAAACAAGAAAGAGTTCCACCTTTGCCCTGGAATTCTTCAAGTACAACATCCTCACCTAGTTAGTTCTGACTCTCCTAGTAGTCTCACTTCTTTCCCGCTAACTACCAATCTTCAGAGACACACACAGCAATGTCTCTCTCCACCTTTTGAACAATGGCCTCATGGATTTTTTAAAAAATGGCTTACAAATAGCCTGAGTGGAAACACAACCAAGCTTGTGGTCTAAGCTCTTTTGTTATGGTCTCAGAAAGATTTAAGGGTATGCTCTGTAGACATTTTTTGCAAGATAGTGGAACCTCTTAAAAAAATCTTAAGGGGGTTCATAGCAAACTTATCGTTGACAAGAATCTATGTGGGGGGATGGATATCTTTTTAGTGAGTGGATTATAATTTAAAATATAAGAAGCCCAAAGGTTTAAAATGCATTTTCACTAGATTGAAGCATAAAACATGAATAGTACAAAATCGAGTCCTTTTAACCCTCAAATTTATCTGGCCAGGCTGAGGAACTTCCTCAGTTAAAAACATGGGCTACTTTTATGGGAAAGGAAGGATGACTCAGAGGCAGAAACAAAGAGCCCAGATGGTGCAGCCAAAAGTTGTGAATTACTTTCAAGCAACAGGATTACTCAAGGAACTGGTGACATGCACCCAGACAAATCTCATCTTAATGGCCTGGGACTTTGTGCCTCTTATTTCCCCATCAGAACTAGCTCTAAGTCTCTTATCTCTGCCTCCTACTGTATGTGTGGTGTGCAGGAAGCATATACATTGCCTCATTAATTCACAGGTCTTTGGGCTAAGTAGGAACCTATTCAAGGAGCCACATAACTTTCCTGGACCTGACTTAGATGATGGGATCCTGAAGTGTAAACCTGACCTCAAGGCACTATTAGGATAATGCTTGAGTTCTAGGGAGAAGAAAACATAATTTATGAACAGAGGACAGACTGTGACAGATTTTCAACAAGCACAAGTTCTTTGACATTTTTCCTATTAAGAGGTGGAACTTATGTCCTTTTCTCTTGAATCTGGATAGGCTGTGAAATTTTTGA
The DNA here is from genome assembly GCA_004024945.1 of Uropsilus gracilis. Classification (NCBI taxonomy): domain Eukaryota; kingdom Metazoa; phylum Chordata; class Mammalia; order Eulipotyphla; family Talpidae; genus Uropsilus; species Uropsilus gracilis. Next base: position 17,220 of record PVHY01022165.1, read on the forward strand.
CTTGTTAAAATATGATACCCTGTATATTTCCAGATCCAAGGTAAGAGACTAGCCTCTTCAACACTTGACCTCTTGGAACATTCACTCAGAATTCCAAATCATCATGTAAGAAGTCTGAACCCTGATGGAGCAATGACGTGGAAGACTAGGGAAGCCCTAGTCATTCCTTCTAAGGCATGTGAATGAATTTTTGGAGGGTCCCTCAGCTATATGCTGCTAGATGAATATTATTGATCTAGCAGGAGCAGAATTGTCCAGATGACTCCTCCCTGAATTCCTAACAAAACCAAAAAATAGTAATTTAAAAATGGCTGTGATTTAAAGTCACTAAGTTGAGGGAGGTACAATAAGTTCTCAAGTCATGGATAGGTTCTTGGAAACTGCCTTTAATCAAAATAATGTATATTTTGAGAACATGTATATAATGTATATATATATATATAATGTATATAAAATGAGAACAGTTCATTGGATAATGTCTTTTCATTCAAAGATTTTGGCTGGCGCTTCTTATTGAAAGGATGTTATTCAAGGACTTATTCCAAATGGTTACAAAGCATAGATGATCAGAAGGAAAAGAGTTTAGTTCTATTAATATTACTTTCATCAATTATTACTCAAATCATTACGAATCTTACCAGTGGGAGTGCTTGTTTGTTCTGGCACTATACATTACATGATCACTGCCAATAAAGACTTAACACCACGAAGTAGGTATCTTATTTTGGTTTTTTTTTTGAGAGTAGGTCTCGCTGTTTTTGCCTGGGAACCGCAGGTTCATGTTGCCCGGGGTACCATGGACTCAAGTGATCCCCAGCCTCAGCTTCCCAGGTAGCTGGGATTACAGGTGCGCGCCACCACGCCCAGCTATTTTTTTTGGAACTGTCTTGCTTTGTGCCCCTGGTGGGACTCGAACCTGGCCCTGCTGTGGCTTCCTAAGCTGCTGCTTACAGGCATGCGCCACCATGCCCAGTCCACAAAGTAGGTGTCTTAACCAAAATTTATTTTGTTGTTCTAGAGCTTGGAAGTAGACAATGAAGATGTTAACAGTTTATTTCTCTGGAGGCCTCTCTTCCTGGCTTGCAGAAGACCCATTCATAGTACTCATATGGTCTTTTCTCTCTATGCATTTATCCTGTATTCTCTTTTCTTATGAGGACACCAGTCATATTGGATTAGGGCCCCATCTTTGAGATCTCATTTGTCCATAATGCTCTTTAAATACAGACAAGTTGAGTGTCAGGGGTTCAACATGAATCTCAGGACACAGGTAGAAATCCATCTACAACAATCACCTTTGTAAGGATTACTACCAATAAGCCCTTTGTTTATTATTGTCATACTGTTTACTTCTACATACATATGTTCCTATAAACCATAATTATTTTTACTTTAATTATCTTGAAGTTATTGAAACATGGGGGGAAAGTCTTTTTACATAATTATTTACTTATTTACTACTCTCAATTCATTGCTTACCATAGACCTGCTTCTATCAGGTACTTTCACTGTCCTATCCGAAGAATTTCCTTTACAAATCATCTCAACTTCCTTTGTATAAAACAGACTTCATTTGCCCCAATTGCTCAAAAATATTTTTGGTGGAAATAGAATTATTTGATTTCTTTTTCCTTCAATAAAGTCATTGTTCCATTGTCTCCTGGACTGTATAGTTACAGAGAAAAATTTTCTTTGTGCATATATTCAAGATTTCTCATCACTGATTTTAATGATTAGAATGTACTTTGGTATCACTTCTTGGCCTTTTGGCTAAGATCAAGTGTAGAATGTACTTTGGTGGTGGGGTGTGTTCTTGCTTGGGGTATGTTGGCTTTCTTTTTATCTCTGTGTTTCTGGTTTTCATCAAATTTGGAAATTTTAAGTTATTCTCCAAATATTTTCCAAATATCTTACACTCCTGGGATTTTTAATATATTTCTCATGCAACTTGATATTATGTCACTGCTATCTGTAGGTTTCAATTGTGTGGCTTTTAAATTCTCTGCTCTATTTCTCAAAAGTTTCTTAATATTATGCCCATTCAGTGAACTTTATTTTTTTATTTTTATTTTTTTGAGACTAGGCCTTGCTATGTTGCCCAGAGTAGTCTCGAACCCACGGACTCAAGTGATCTCTAGCCTCAGCCTCTCAGGTAGCTGGGATTACAGGTGCGCACCACCATGCCTGGATCCATCCAGTGAACTTTTAAATTTAGATATTGTATTGCTCAGCTCTGTAAGCTGAGTATCTTATTTTCTTTTCCTTTATTACCCATGTGTATTTGTATCTATTCTAAGGCCTTTTCTAATTCCATCATGTCTGTCATTTGTTTCTAACTGCTACATGACTCACATTTTGTATTTCTACAAATGATTCAGAAATGTTTTAAGTGCCAGACATTGTCCCAATTTCAAAATCCAACATTGCAAATTTGATCAGTTTTCAAGATCTAAAAATATTCCTTTGTGACTTAAGGCCCCAGTCTCTGGATCCACAGCTCTTCTCTCCAATATACACCGGATATTCTTTCCCTGCCTTTTCTATTAGCACTACCTCTGGAATACATTTGATCTTTCTTTTTTTGGTTCTTATTTTATATCCTCTCTATTTGAGGTCTTTAGTCATAGCTGTTTTCTCTTGGATCTTTTATAACTTAGATTTTATTCATAAAAAATTGTTACTCTCTTCAGTTTTATTCCTGAGCTCATGTAGGTCCTATCACACATCTCCCCATTGTTTGCTTTTGCTCATTTTTCGATTTTTTTGCGTTCTCCCATGAGTATAGCTGCCACTTCAGTTAATATTTAATTGAAGGTAGGATTTGAAGTTACTATTTTCCTCACTTGAAGGTCTTAGATTGCTTCTATATCCTCCCCCTTCCAAATTTTTAATAGTAATTTTGATTAAGAAGAATCCCTTTCATGTGTAGAACTTGTTTTTTCAGTTAAGAAGTACAATATTTTATTTGCAAAATCTAATTCCCTTTAAGAAGGCACCGTTGACAGATATGTTCTTTATGATTTCTTTCATATCTTGTGAAATAGAACCTTTACCTTCATTTACTTCCTTTTTCTCCTATACCTGTAAGCATTCTAAGGAAATCACTTCTCCCCAAAATACTTCACAGCTACCAGAACTAATTTCTCAACATTTTCACATCTTACTTTGTATAATTTACAAGCCCTTAATTTCTATTCTTCAGCACCCAGAACTATAATGTATTATTTCACTAGCCAACAGAACCCGAGCTGATATGTATCACCAGTAGAATTCTTCTGCATAATTTTAATAATTATCTTTGTTCAGTTACATTAGAACTAAAAAGGTGAAAGTGTTTCAAGATGCAAAAATGCTACCATTCCAGAAACAATGAGGTAAGTAGACTTCATAGGTAAAATATATTTAAAAACTTTTTTTTTTAATTTAAACAACAGGGTTTTATTACTAAGGGAAATTAACCAGGAAAACGAAAAGTCCTTAATGCCACAAGTGGCCAGTTATCTTACCCCAGTCACCATTTTCATCCAAAGGTCCCAAAGACACATGTCCAAGATGGTGCCCCTTTGCCCCCTCCAAAACGGAGGCAGGCACTCTGCAAATTCCAGTTGCTTCTCCATTGTGCCATGCTGCTCCACTTCTCCAAGGCTCTTCAAATTTTTCCAACAGATGCTGATGCAAGCTCAGTTTTCCAAATATGTTGCCTTGCTGCAGCTCCATGCACTTCCTTTATCAGACCCACCTTCAGCAGTGTCTGGCCACATCCACCAGGTCTGCCCTCAGCAGCCCCTGGTCATCCCCGACCAGTCGTTCTGGCATCCAACTCCACAGTGGCCACTTCTCTGCCAGCCACTCTCCCACCATGGCTCCTTGTCACTTTCAGCTCACTCTTCCAAGGGGCTTCCTGTGGCAGGCCTGTTCTCTCAGTCCACCATTCTCGTCTCTCTTCTCTTCCTCTCTCCTCCATTTTTATACACCCTCTTCCTGTTTCCCATTTCCTGTTGCAGGTCTTTCAGACTCCGCTCACCAGGGTATTTTGGTGCCAATACAATTTTTAACTGTGTCACTACTCTATCACATTGGCTAAAGTTAATTAAAGAATGAAGCCAACGTACAATGAAGTATATTCTATCTTATGACTTTGCGGTATCATCTCTTTGTAGGTGTAGATATATAATCCTAATATAGGAAAGTGAAGACTCAGGGCAGATAATCCAATTTACCACAATTAATTGCTGATCTTATCTTTATTCTATATTTCATTAATATGAACACTGTTTTCTTCTAATTTGTTTTATATAGTTTTTAAAAATAATTTATATATATATATATTTTCACATCATTGTAATCCCCTCGGATCACCAACCACCTCCCCTCCCTGGCCATTCCAGCTGGTCCCCTCCCCCAGTTGTGTACTTTCGTTTGATTGTCCATATATTAGTGAAACTATTTGGTTTCTGTCTTTCCTTCTGATTTGTTTCTACAATATGATTTCTTCTAGTACATCCATGTTACCAAAAAATGGTCAAATTTGTCATTTATAATCAATGTGTAATATTCCATTGTGTATATATACCACATTTTTTTTCATCCAGTCATCTGTCTTGGGGTATTTGGGTTGTTTCCATGTCCTTGCAATTATAAATAGTGCTGTATTAAGGGAAACTGCCAAACACATTCTACGAAGCAAACATCATACTCATTCCAAAACCAAATAAAGACAACACAAAGAAAGAAAACTATAGACCAATTTCCCTAATGAACATGGACACGAAAATTTTAAATAAAATCCTGGCAAATCGAATCCAACAATGTATAAAAAAAATTATTCACCATGACCAAGTGGCATTTATCCCAGGGGCACAGGGATGGTTCAACATTCGAAAATCAATTAATATAATCTACCACATCAACAAGGAGAAAATCAAAAACCATATGGTCATATCAATAGATGCAGAGAAAGCATTTGATAAAGTTCAACACCCATTTATGATAAAAGCTCTTGAAAATTTGGGGATAAAAGGAACATATCACAACATAATAAAAGCCATCTATGAAAAACCTACAGTAAACATCATCTTAAATGGGGTAAAAGTAAAATCATTGCAATTAAGATCTGGAACCAGGCAAGGATGCCCACTATCTCCACTACTTTTTAACATTGTACTGGAAGTTCTAGCAAAGGCAATAAGACAAGAGAAAAACATAAAAGGAGTACAAATAGGAAAAGAAGAACTGAAGCTCTTGTTATATGCAGATGATATGATTCTTTATGTAGAGAATCCAAAAAAATCCACAGAAAAACTTCTTGAAACAATAAACCAGTTCAGTAAAGCAGCCAGTTACAAAATCAACACACAGAAGACAGTAGCTTTCCTATACACAAAAAGTCAAGCAGAAGAAGAAGAAATTAAAAAAACCATCCCATTTACCATCTCATTGAAAAAAAAAAAAAAAAAAAAAAAGAAAAAAAAAAAAAAAAA
>PVHY01022166.1:0-22803 GCA_004024945.1 Uropsilus gracilis
GGGGGGGGTCCGTGACCCCAGTGACCGAGCCGGGTGTGACGGTGAGACACGCGTCCCTGGCACTGAGTCTTCAGGGTCTGAGAGCCTCCAGGACACAGCTTATAGAAGTGCGGCCGGCCCAGAAACCTGGGGAGAAATGACCGAGGCGGGAGAAAACGCACCCGAAGGAAGGGGCCTGCGGTCACAGTTCGTAGCTCGCGAGGAAAACACCAGGAAGCAGCGGCCAACGCCGTCACCTGCTCTTTCCATCAGACAGAAAACCATCAAGGTTTTGAACGTCGAAGAACTCCCCAGAGAGCGGTTGGTAGCAAAAGCCTCCCAAACCAGGACACATCAGATACCGCTTCCTGGCGGCCTTCACTCCCTGGGCTCTGGGTCAGCTGGGTCTCCTCAGCGCCAAGGCTGAGTCGGTTCCTTCCGCTCACTGCTCTACTCCGGCACCTCGCATGGTGCCGGCAACATAATCAGCACTCGATAAGGTGCCGACTAACGCTGCGTGCAGGAAAGTCCAAGATGGCAACAGAAGCTAAGTGATGGCTCACGGAGCAGAAAAGATCCACGGTCAGACCCTGAGTGGTCAACCATTACACATGTACACATGCAAGAGCTGATTCGAGTTTCAAAAGCGTACCGTTGAAGCCGGGTATGGGGGCGCGTGCCGCTAAGCGCAGCCCTAGAGTGAGGCTGGACTGGGAATCATTTGAGTCCGTGGGTTCGAGACCCGCCTGGGGCAACATAGCAAGACCTACAACTGGGCGTGGTGGCGCACGCCTGTAATCCCAGCTACCTGGGAGGCTGGGATGGCTTGAGTCCGTGGTACCCCAGCACTGTGAGCCTACGGTTCCCCGGGCAAAAATAGCGAGACCTGGTCTCCAAAAAAAAAATTGAAAGCAAAAAATCGGAAAAAGATACATGAACACTAACCAAAACTCATCTCTACAAATAGAGGAGCGCTTCCTAATTTGGAGAGTTCCGCTTAGCAGGAAGGTAGCAGAATCTAAACTCATATGCACCTAATAATGCTGCATCAAAATCCTTAAAACCGTGTGAACTGCAAGAGAAACAGGTGACTCTGCTCGTGGGAGCATTTAACCAGACGAACAGTAACCAAGAAAACAGAGCAGCAGCTTACGGAGGGCCGCGTGCGGAACTCTGCAATGACAGGACGCACATCTCCCTTCTCGTGGGGGGCGCAGTCAGAGGTCGAGTCTCGTGAAGAAAGCCCCAGACAGACTTCGTCGGGGGCGGGCAGTGCGCGACCCTCTGATGGGGTAAACACAGGTTTTGTGCTGTTGATAAACTGTTCAGTCAGGCATTCTTTCGTGCATGTATACACACACACACACACAGACAGACACACACCTATGCACATACCACACACACATAGATTTCTTACACACTTGTGAGAAACAGTGTCTACAGAGTACATTACTTCTTACAGTGTTTATATAGTACGTACTTGTTCACTTTTCGTGTATGTGCATAATATTTCATTGCACAAGTTAAAAACAATAAAACCCTTGGGAGGGGGATGTGATACATGGATGCATCATTGGTGGGCATGTCATACCTAAGAATAGGAACTATACAAAGATGGCCGGGCACAGTGGCTCATGCCTGTAAGCTTCAGCCTATGAAGCGGTCGGGGCCAGGGATCGCGGTTCGAGTCCCGCCGGGGGCCCGCAGCGAGACCTAGTTCCAAAAAATAGCTGGACGTGGTGGTGCGCGCCTGTAATCCCAGCTACCTGGGAAGCTGAGGCTGGGGATGGCTTGAGTCCATGGTACCCCGGGCAACGAGAGCCTGAGGTTCCAAGGGCAAAACAGCGAGACCTAGTCTCAAAAAAAAAAAAAGAACTATACAAAGATGACCAATTTTGTATGAAAATAAGAAAAAAACTAAAATAAAAAAAGCAGCAACAGAACCCTGGAAGTAGCAACCAATCTCCCACCAGTGTCAAGGGCAGCGCGGCTTCCTCCGGCAGTGCCCGGCTGTCTTCAGATGAGCACAGACGAAATGATGCTCTGCTCTCAAGAGGTGTTCTTGTACAAAGTTTACGTATCTTCAGTCCAAGGGAGCGTAGTGGGTCCATAGGCTCATTGAATGAAATAGGCAACATTACTCGCAATATTTCTATTATTTTTTCCTTTCTAGTTCCTTTCCTTTCTATTATTTCTTTTCTATTACTTTAGGTTGTTTTTTCTCTTGCTTGTTTGTTTTTTCACCAAGTACATGGTTCTAAGTTGAACATAACTAGGTTTGTGTTTAGGCACCAAGAAGATCACTTGATTTGAGGATTAACTAAGGATTAACTAAGGATTAACTAAGGCTGGCAGAGGCAGCAACAACATATCCAGGACTGCAAACAAAAGTTACCCCAGAACTAATCCAACGCTCAGCACTGCACCTGGTATTACAGTGTTATTAGCAACGCTGTTGTTACTAATCATCAGTAATAGTTACTAAAGCTCTACCACTTGCCAGGCACTGTGAAGGAACTGAGGCCGAAGAATAGGCCAAAGTAACTACAGTAGCAAACAGAAGAAATGGGAATGTGACCTGGCTCTTCTGACCTCAGAGCATGTAATCTCAGAGCCGACCAGGCCTCAGCAGACACAGGACTGACCTCTAAGGGATCTTTCAGCTCTAGCACTCTACGACGAGGCACTCAACTGGGTCTGGTGGTCTCTAAGACAGGAGCCCAAACAAAGCAGCTCACTACACCTCTTTACATGACCGAATGTCAGAATGCGTCTTCCCCTTACCGAGCCCTTCAAGATATGGAATTGCTTCTGTCCTCTGCCAGGAAAGCACTGAACGTCCCTTCCGCATATGAAGAAAGATGGCCTAGACGATAAAAGACATTCCAGCAACAAGAAAGTATGTATCTGCCATACAGTTGACATGACCTTACATAACAGAACTAAAAATGACAGTCTCTTTTAAAATGACAAAATTTAGTGTAGATGAAATAAACTGTTTCTAAGCTAGTGATACAGTCTTGAAAAAAATAGTATTGGTCATTAACTGGGTATATTAAAAGTCAAAAAAAGCCAGGCATGGTGGCATGCACCTGTAATCCCAGCTACCTGGGAAGCTGAGGCTAGAGATCACTTGAATCCATGGGTTTGACACAACCCTGGGCAACATAGCAATACCTAGTCTCTATAAATAAATGAAGTAATTAATTAATAAACAAAAAATAAAGGTCAAAAAAGTCTTAAAGACCTAAATTTTTTAAAACATTCAGTGACCACAAGCAAGTAGAAATATATATATATATATATATATATATTTTTTTTTTTTTTTGAGACTAGGTCTTGATGCTATGTTGCCTGGGGAATCGCAGACTCTCGTTGCCCGAGGTACCCCGGACTCAAGTGATCCCCAGCCTCAGCCTCCCACGTAGCTGGGATTACAGGTGCACAACACCACACCCAGCTATCTTTTGAGACCAGGTCTCGCTATGTTGCCCCAGGCAGGTCTCGAACCCACGGACTCGAGCAATTCCCAGTCTCAGCCTCCCTTCTTAGGCTGGGATTAAAGCCGCACGCCACTGTGGCCGGCTTAGAAATATTCTTATTTGTTCTTTTAAATAATCATGAGTGTGTTAGAAAGCAGAAGTAGCTGTCTAATGGAATGTTTCTCTTAAAAGGGTACAGCTAATTCCATAGTGAATATAATATAAACAGTTGTAAGTACCCCTGATTCTTCATAAGTGATGTAAAGCACACCTCAGAAATGCACACCAATACTTTCTGAAAGATGAGCCATTTCAGGGAAACAGCAATAAATTAGTTACACGCGCACACACACACAAATAAAATTTAAAAAAACAGTACTTTTCTTTGAGACCCCAAGAATGGGAAAACAATTTATTAGTTCTAGAAACTCCAGGTGACGTAGAACCAGCATGGCCACATGCAGAATTGACGGCTGAAAATGAAACCCAGGCAGGTCCACTCTCAAACCCTCAGAGCCGATCTGTGGACACAGGACAGTCCCGGCCCCTGGAAGCAGGTAGACCTCCAGCGGGCACGAGCTCAGTGAACCAGATAAACGATCGTGTCACCGATATCCGCCCGCGACCCATTTTCAGTGAGATGGATTTTCTTGCTTGTGAGGTCCACGTGGAAAACAGCGTGCTCGGTGATGGGAGTCTTCTCGGCGAGCTCGTTGCCCAGGACAGGAACCCGCCGGGGCCCCAAGAGCGGGTCATCAAATCTCATCAGTTTCACTGTGGAAAGATCTGCAGCCAAAGAGAAGCAGGATGAGCAGCCAACCCATCACCGGCTCACGCCCACACCCGCTGACAGGTTGTAAACACTCCGGAGGCGGCCTTTTCATCAGTTTAGTACCACCTAGACAGGATACAATCGCGGACGTAAAGCTACGAACAACTCCGACCTGTCAGCGGGAGAGACCCCCTGTGTGACGCATCTCCTAGAACCAGAAACCAAGAGGAAGGGCTGAATACACTGCTAAGTATGACCTTAAGATGGTTTCAAGTCACTTTTCACGTGCCTCAATTGGCCATTCTCAGGATATCAAACAATCTAAAACGTAGCTCCTTCTTGTCTTGCTTCCGGGAATACATTAAAACCACAATAGCTGTAGCTTTTTGTGTGTTTTTTTTCTTTTTTTTTTTTTTTTGGTAACACGCGTTTGGAGAGAGAACTACGGTCTAAAAGAACATTATCAGTGTCCCGCTTTGGTCAAAGGATGACAGTTTCGCATTAACAAGGTGATGCGAGGCAGGAAGAGGGGGAAGTGGGGGGACAAAGCTTTTAGACTTTGAGCTTCCGGATGAGCGGCCACCCCTTGCCTGCTCGAGCTGTCCCGTTCTCCTCTTGCGAAAGCTGGTAGGACGCTCCCGGCTAAGAGACACTTGTCCCTTGAACAAATTCATGGCCCAGCAATCTGCCAGCGGCTGAGCCCGAAGAAATGTATTTATTTCAGCAACTCTGAGACGTGCCCACATCAAACGATTTCACTTTACGCGGCACAAAAACACTGTCAATGAGCACAAACGCTGAGCCTGGCTTGCAGCTCACTCCGGGTGTACACTTAACCTGAGCCACAGAAACGGAAACTGTGTCTGAGTTACCCCCCACCCCTGCTCCAGAAGATCTCCGGGTGGTCTGTGAGCTACATGCCCGCATGTTGCCTAGAGCACGCAGGAAGCTTCGCAGGGAGGGGTAAGAGGTAACAGGTGCCAGGAGTACCTGCCTCCAGGCCTTCTAGTCTCCGTGGGGAGCAAAGACCAGGGGACTGCAGGTTAGAGAAGAGAGCGCGGGCCTTAAAGAGCAACTGCCTGCAACTGCCAGGGGGGCAAACCGTGCCTGCCAGAACCTGGAAGGTCTGCGCAGAGCCCAGACAAGCTGCCCCGGACAAGAGCACGACCCTGAACATGAAAACAGAAAAGGAGCAGACGCAGGCTTCACGTATCCGGGGGCAGAGCACAAGCTCCCCTGGCTGCGGCCACCCAGCAAGCACGCAGGCGCTACCACAGACTCCACCACGGAAGCAGGGGCGAGTCCTGCCCGAGGGCTTCACTCACAGGCCCTCTCACGCTCTCTGCACAGACTAACTCGCCACCCCAAGCAATCCTGCATCAAACCAGCCCAAGTAGCCTTAACATCCCAGCAGGCTTCTAGGGACAAAACACATTTTCTTCGCTGTTTCACCAGCTGTCCATTATTTCCAACAAGTCCTCATTCTTAGTGGTATATCATCTTTTCTTGCCCCAGACTCCTCGTCATGCAAACGCTGGTATTTAAGCCTGCAACGCACCAGGCTTAGGGCACTGGGAGAAAAGGAGACTTGCAGGAAGTCTCCAAGGACTGACAGTGTGAAATGGAGCCGTTCACCCCAAGTTAGCAGTTCAAAGCGGGAACAGCTACGATTCAAAGTCATCATCAAACAGTTGCTCAGCGGCCTCTGTGATGGGAAATGACGTTTTTAGCTCAGTCCCCCTGAACTAGCTCATAACACCCTCGACACAACTGGCACTCGTGAGATGACTTGCCAGTTATCTCAGAGACAGGCTGAGATACAGACTATGAATCTCACTCCTTTCCCGTCCCAAATACGCAATATGCCCAGCCCCTTAGACCAAAGCTTCCTGAGACTCCTCTGGGAGTCTCAAGGTTAGAGCTCTTCTGCAGACACTTTGAGGAACATCAGGTTCAAAGATCCCCTAACATTTCTATCTATTTTCTAAAACTTACAGCAACTACGAACATCAGACTTAAAGCACCGGCGGACAATAATACTCACAGCTACTACGACAAAGGATGTAAGCTAATGCCAGAGGCTCCGTGAGAATCGACAAGATAGAAAACACATTTAACACAACTTTGAAGAACCTAGTCGATGCTGTACTGGACTATATTTAAAGGGGTTTAACATTATATATTTCTATATGGGAACGGATCATCTCATGCATCAAAGCTTCATAAAAACCCCATCCAGTGAGCCAATACAAATACGTTTCCTTGAAAAGCCAACACAGTTTTCTCCAAAACTGAGTTCTTCCTATAGCAAAATCTCCTTATGCCTGAATTGTGCAATATGAAACAGTCAAACAAAATAAAAGACCAGAAAATTATTTCCTAGATATTCATATTTTGAGATTCCCAAGTTTTGCTTTCTGTAGTCCACCAATTCTGAGGCTGGCAGGGTCTCCTGAGGGGACGAGATAAATGTCTATGATGACGGGGATGACTCTTGACATCTCGCTAAGTGAAGTAAGTCAAACACTGAAGGCCAAATACTGTATGGTGCCCTCTAGCCGAGGTACCTCGGAAAGTAAACACCTGACAGCAGAGATCAAAACAGTGGTAACCAGGGACTAGAAGGAGGTAAAACGGGGGGCTACTATTTACGATGCACAGGGTCTAGCTTGGGATGATGATGAAGTCCCAGAGCAGTACAACAGGAGCACGTGTGACTTCACGGCACTGAAATGTATACTTAAAAGTGACCAAACTGGCAAAACTCATGTTACATACACTTTGGCACAGTTTTTAAAAGTACCAACAAACAGCGAAATCCTTAGCCCTCACATACTGCCAGGACAAAGAAAGGACTCGTGTTTCCCTCCGCTACGTCGTCCCCTGCCTCACCCTCACAGGTACAATCTCCAGGCCCCAGGCAAACAGCATCCTCGTCAATTCATGCCTGATCACCAGCAGCTGATGCAATCCATCTCGTGTGCTGCGAATGTCACCTGCCCTGCGTCGCTGTGCTCAGCAGATCCCTAGATGACGAAGGTGCGCCTGAAAGGCACCGTCTCCGGCCCCATCTCCGGATGCAGCCCCGTGGGGAGCCCCCAAGCTCCCCAGCACACACCCAGGAGCCTCCGCACACTCGCTCACCGCTACACCCATGACCTAAGATGACCGCTACAGAAATGGTCACAAAAGGTGGACAAAGGAGCTCAAGGGATCAAACGACATGTGGAAGAATGACTCCCAGAGGCTCACAATTTACTCTGAATGTAAGTTCCACGTATCAAGTCACTCTCTGAGATTTGCTCATCTTTTCAGAAAATCTTCTTGCTGATGAAATGTGGCCCAATCAGCTCTTGGTTGCCATCAAAAAGAGAAGTGAGAGATAATGCAAAACAGAGAATTTCAACATTAATTTGTCTCCATAGTTTGGAAAATATAATAATAGAGACATACTAGCTTCCTTCATAGTCTGCTCTGCCTAAGATCTGGTTGAAAGATTAAAAAAAAAAAAAAAAAGAAACTATAAACTATTATAGTAAATGTAATCAGAGGAGATCTAGGCTTAATCTTGATAAGAAATTATGATTGCATCCTTCACCCGGAAGCACAATGTTTAGAAGAAAGAAAATGTCTTTGGAGTCAAATAAATCTTCGATTTGAATTCCTGTTCCAGAAATTACTGCCTGAGTGAACGTAGCAAGTTATTTGTCTCTCCCACCTCCATTACACCACATGGAAAAGGGGAATAAAAGCACCCTCCTTGTTCCAGGGTCATGAAAGAGTTAATGGCTCACACCTGGTAACTGCCCGCAACTTTCCCATTTCTCCACCTTTTCCAGGAAGAGGCCTGGCTCAGCAAGAGAGTTTGGAATAGGAAGGGTACATGCTCCTTCTTCTGAATACCTGGGAGAAACTGTCACCATTTTAAGGCCAGACGGGACCTTAAAGGAACTTCAAGCCCAGCGCCTCCATGTTATTAAAGGAAGATCAGCTCAGAGCTTAAACAAAACGGTAAGTCTCCAAGCTGCCTCGCCTCAACGTCCCAAGGAGGAAGCAAGTTTCCTGGTTCTGGGCCCAAACCTTCCCCACAGCACAGCGCTGCCCTCGCGGTCCACTTCCTCCCGCTCTCCCCTCCGCCTCAACCCACAGCTACTGCCCATGTGCATTTCAGGGAACCCGTTTACCTTTGATGCCTCGGTCCGTTTTCATCAGACGCCTGATTACAGAATCGCGGCTATCACCTTGCCTGATTTCAATTTTGGTTGAAAAATGGCCGCTGGCTGGCTGGGGGTTCACAAGGGACACCAGCACGCCAGGCTAGGGAAACAGAGAGAACGTGGCTGTCACCAGAAACACGGAACCCCGGCTACACTTTCAATGCCCAACGAAAGGCAGCTTTGACGCTGATGTTCTTCTACATACAACCTTGTCCAGGAGCGCCTCAAATAAGCAGGAAAACGGGGCAAAGCTCATGCTTACAAGCAAATGCTCACATAAAAATAACTTCACTGATGATGGATAATAACAACAGTCACAGCTTCTCTTCTGTAACTACTTACTAGTTACTGCATGTCTACTGTGTACCAGGCACTGGATTAAACTTTACCATCATTATCCCACTACTCCAAGGATAATTCATCATGACCCCTAGTCACGGAAGAGAAGCTAAGAGTCAGAAGGTTAACAAGGTCGGAAAGCTAGGCAGAGGCAGAGGCAGAGGCAGAGGCAGAGGCAGAATTTAACCCAACTGCGTACCGCACTACTCCCACAAGAGTACTCCCACGAGAGTTTCTACTTTTTATCCTAGGTGGGAAAACGTCAACTGAGTCTTGTGAACACACGTAATGGGACGCTTAGAAGTGGTTTAAAACTAACATAACTGTACAGGAAATACTACTTCAGGTACCTTTCTCCATGGCCCAAATGACTGCACTTTTAAAAGCTCCTACCTCCTAACACAATTTGAATACTCATCGTAGGCTAAATTTGGAAGATCTCCACAATCATGATTACCTCATTCTTTCAAAGCAGGCCTTTTCTGCTTGCTAGGCTTTCAGTTAAATGTAGCAAACCTAACACTATATATCTGAGTCTGCTGCTTTTTAAGGAAAGCTGGGTATTTTCTGGACTCTCACAACTGCAGTCCACAGACCTTGTCAAATGCTGCCGCTCTGAACGGGCTCTAAGAATTTGGGGTCTCCTACAACCCCAAAGCCGATGTAATGTCACCAGTGGCCAAAAGGTAAGAAAAAAGCAACTCCAGTATAACTAAGATGCTGTATTAACCTGGGTCATGTCAAATACCAAAACATCTTGAGTAACGTGACATCAAGATTCATCTTAAATGTAAACATGTAAAAGCTCCTTTTCTTTCTTTAAGAGTCTTACATTTCAATTTCCACTGTATTTTTATTAAAACCAGGTTTTGAAATCACATTTCTATTTTTGAATCCCACAAATAACATCTGATACCAACCACAACGTAAAGTAAGGACAAGTGAGTACGAAACCAGCCAGGGAATCAGGGACCTCAAACACAGCCCCGCTTCTAACAAACTACGTGGCCTGGACCAGCCGATCTCTTGGCTTCCTTGGGCCTCTCTTCCTTCCATCTTTAAAACAATGGGTCTAGATTCAATGACCTCTAAAGTGCTCTCGGCTCTAAAATGCAGTGATGTGGTGAGATTCTTCCACTTACTTCGGTTCTAAAGACATTTAGTGGCTTTCCAGGACAGCAGTCTTCCTTGACTCTATCATCTGCTTCAGAGGCAGACTTGACTTCTATGTGCTCTAGCTATACAGAGGGGAAAAGGAAGTCATTAGTATCACTCAACACGAATGAAATCAATCACCATCTCACCTCACCGAAGAGCAAGACTACGTTCCCTGCGGAACATGAAACGGTCTGTGGAATTTCATTATTTCCATATAAACATTAAATGAAACTTGTGAATTACTTAATATGCAGGTGGTTCCACAGCACTGTTATTTTTAGACTCATTTTTATTTTCTATATTGAAACAGAGCATCTACCCACTGTATTAAGAAAAAACGACAATCAGCAGAAAGGGCTTCCACTTAAAGTTCAGAAATCTGGCACTGAGAACGCTTCCCTTTTAGCAGGAAAATGCAGAAATGGAGTCTGTTTCCTATCCCTGAATATAAGACGAGCCTAAACGCAAGGCGCCCCCACTGTCCCAGCGAAAAGAAGCGAGGCTTCCGGAGCTGGGTGCATGTGAACACTCAGAAACGTACAGGACACACGCCCGCTGACATCACGCCAGCCACTTCATCAACTCGCTGAAGGAACCCTGCGGTGGCTGGGCAGGGTCTGAGGGCAGGCAAGGACCCTGCTTCAGCAGCTGGGGCCAGCTCGGACCAGAGCGGGGCTCGGCCATGCCAGCAGCGGCTGAGGGTGCTGGCAGGAGGCCGAGGGTGCGGGCCGTGCCTCCCCGGGAAAGGAGAGGGTGGGGGTTCAGGTGCCCTCTCCCCGTTATGAAGCAATTTGGAGATAACTTTCTCGACGTTCACACTGCACGGACCACTTCTACACAAACTCTAAGGCAGCGTATTTGTGTCCTGGTGTCTGCGCTAGGCAGAACCATCCTGCAGTCCTCTAACAGTTCCCAAGCAGATTATCTGTGTTTCCTGCCGCCTCCTTGTCACAGACTTTAAACCTAAACAACGCAACTGTGACTGGGGCAGGAAGAGGGGACAGCAAGCAATTCACAAGCATGTGGGAAAAAATGGAAAGAGTCTAGGTCCTGAGCTGGACAGCTGATTCAGACGTTCAGTACATTATTCGCAAACGAAAACCAAGTTAAAGCACAGACCAGTCATATATCCAGAATGAAGGATTCTAATAAATCCAATCATGTGAGTCTGAGGTCTAAAAGGAACAGGGGGTGAGAATCAATTCCGAGTGCCCCGTAACATTTATTTTAAAAGCATTTGAATGCAAGATGTCTCATTTTTTTTGAAAGAAAATCGGGGCAGGGAGAATTCACATATAGAACTGGCAACTTTACCAGTTTTCACTTATCAGAAAATGAGTGAAATAACCGCTCATTTTTCCTTCCTGCCAATTCTATACTTACCCTCCCAAAGTAATTTTAACTGACATATTAGCAAAGGCGTTAAACACAGACGATGATCCTGGTAAACATGTTACTATGAAAGAACTGGGTTATATTTACTATAGCTGCCCAGTTACTATAATCCCTGGTTGCTCTTACCTCCAGGGAATTGGTCAGGTAGACTATATTCTCCATGAGCACAGCCTGTTCATCAAATTCTAACTGTAAATCCAGAACACGAGGTCCCATCTTCTCCAGATTTTCCTAACAGCCAAAATGGTTTTGAAAAACAAAATCACATTAAGAATACACCGAAAAGAATACATAATCTCCAAAACAAGTCTTCTCTCAATTGATAAAATCTTCAAATTTGAACAATTAAAGCTAAGGCCTCTTAACAGATGGCTTTCCTTATCTATGTTTGCTTGTTAATGAAATTACTAACTCAGAATGATAAGATTAATGCTTCCCTGAAAAGAGTGGAAGGACAAGGTTTTCAGACTTATCTAATTTTATTCTTATTTAGAGTAACTTAATATGCAAACCCAAATACTTCACTCTGATGATCAAAGTGATTTGTTTAAGCCCTCAAAACTAAGTGAAAAATGGGATTTGGGCCAAAATTGGTCTGACTTCAGAGCCTGAGATCTTATGTAATATACAGTCTTTTTTTTCTCTTTGTAATAAATTCAATAAACCAGTTATGTATAGTTGTCCCCAATGCTCACGGCACCTAAAATTACAAGTACTGAAAGTTAGATTACACTGTTTTTTTTCCACACATACATATTAATAATACAGCTCTTTGTAAATAAAGCATAGTAAAAGATTAACAATAATAAAACAGAATAACTATACCAATATACTGCAATAAAAGTGAGCAGTATCTCTCTCTCAAAATAGTTATCTGTAGGTAATATTTTTCGAACTTGGGTAACTGAAACCATGGAAAGCAAATCTACAGATAAGGGGGAACTATCAAATTCAAAAAAAACTAAGAGTCTAACGCAATGTTTCTTAATGCGAGAGGTGTGGAATTGAGCTGACTGTGCTCCAGGAGACATTTGGCATCGTCTAGAGACATTTAGGTTGTCACATCTGGAAGTGCGGGGGGGGGGAAGGTTCTGCTGACATCTAGCGAGAAGTCAAGACTACAAACGTCCTAGAGCACACAGAACAGCCTCCCACACAAAGAACTAGCCAGCGCAAAGCTTCAACACAGCCACTGCTGAGAAACTTAGCCTGACCAGCATAAACAACGGTTATCCTGTTAAGCTAAACTACACAAATGAAAATCCTCGCTCCCAAAACGGGATCTAGTGAAAATGCTCTAACACAGAATATGCTTCCACTCCAACGTGAAAAGGAGGGACAGTGAAACAGAAAAGATTCAGTGAACGCAACAATTCTTAACCGATTTTTCTCCCCACAGTACAGTTTCACCACCAAGCAATTCCACAGCCAGCCACCAAGTCTGACGGCTCATCCCCCCCAACCACTGACTGAAAAGGTGCCGCTTTAGTCATTTCTTGGGAGAAAATGAATCCAAAGCTGTCCCTTCCTCCCACTGTCCCTCCCATCTGCCCCGTCCTCCCGCGGGCACTGCACAGGGTCCACAGCTCACCTTTATCATGGCGACAAATGGCATCACTCTCTTCATGTATTTCTTCAGTTCTGCCAAATTGCCCAGCTCGCTGGCAATGACTTTGTTATCAGGTAATTTTCCACTGTTGCTCTAAAAAAAGTTGGGGAGGAACGCGTTTTAAGGAGAATGGAGGACAGGACGTGCTGTAGGAGTGGCCTCTCGTTTGCAGCAGGAGAGAAGAGTGTGCCACCCCAAGCACCATGGGGGAGCCAAGGGGCACGGACAGTATGGGAGGGCAAACGTTTTTCCTGCTCTAAGTTCAGAGGACATGCCTTTTGTTAAAAGACAGAAGCAGGTAAGTCCTGCTGCATATCTAGTTTTCCTTAGAATGCCAGTACGTCCAGCATTTTACCCATACCAGGATTTTAGTATTACATCTTATCTGGAGTCTTAGAAAGACCTTATTTGTCTTCACACTTGTAAAAACATTTCCTTGGTCATATCAAAACGAGAAAGCCAAACAGCTACCATGCAAGAATCCTTGTATAACAAGTTACACGCTATTGGCTTTAACATTCTCCCTTATAAATTGCTGTCCAAATGTAAGAAAAAGAATCCCTAGTTATTGATCTATTGAAAACAGCATCTCTAATTACTCAAAAATAAATGCCTGAGGCCAGGCATGGTGCACCTGCCTGTGAGCAGCAGCCTAGGAAGTCGCGGCAGGGACCAGGAATCGTGGTTCAAGTCCCGCTCAGGGCAACACAGTGAGATCGAATTCCAAAAAATAGCTGGGTGTGGTGGCGTGCGCCTGTCATCCCACCTACCTAGGAAGCGGAGGCTGGGGATCACTTGAGTCTATGGTACCCCGGGCAACCGCAAGACCTAGTCTCAAAAAAAAAAAAAAAAAAAAAAATGCCTGCACCATATCACTAATATTGCATACCGTCCCAAATGTGCTGAGTGAATTTAAATTCATTTCCACAAATGTCAAATGTCCCCTTTACAGAACAAGCAGCCTTTTGGGAGTTGGGGGTAATTTCATAGCAAAGTCAAGGGATGGGAACAGACCTAAAAGAAAAAAACATTTAATGAGATTCTCAACAATCTATGTACTTTCAACTCTAAGCTTTACTAAGGGACACGAGAAAAAACATCTTCTCCACTTGTCAGCATATTGCTTCAAGTAAAAGGAGAAAGGGGGAGAACAGGAAACATTTTCTCCTCCCATGTCACCAAAAAGGTACCATAGTGAATATAAGAACATTCTTCTTGATTTTAAACTAACATCCTTCCATTCTTTTGGATGAAAACAAATAAAAATTTAAAAGGACGCTGGATAATACCAAAAGATGATACTGATTTGAAAATATGTAGTATTTAGTCAGCTGCAATGAGTAAAAACATTGCAACTTCTCAAAGAATGTTTCTATGCTTCTAGTACCTGGGACATTATATACAACACTTGGTTCCTCCACTGCTTCCTTGAAAATGCTGGTAGGAGTATGTACTATCATTTATCTAACCGAATCAGCGTTTGTTTACTTACCATAGGCCAAAATCTGCTAAGGAATTCTAAAGGCACCTGTTTCTCTTACATTTTACATCCTCCTCGAAGGAAAGGCAACTCTCCATAAACGTGTTTACAAGGAATACAAAAGCAAATGTTCGTTGGAATTTTGTGACTATAAAAACATTTGAGTATTTCTTAATGAACTATAATGTACTGAGGTAAAACTCCAACAGAGGCCTAGGAAAAAAAAGTAAGGATTTTTCTTTCAAGGTATCACTCTGTACTATGATCATCATCCCTATTTTGTGCTTTTTTAAGTTATGCTGATGACCTGTGTCTAACAATAATGGTTTTTAATAACCTGAGCAAAAATTTCACAATATATTTTCTTTTCATGTTTTGAATGTGAAAGGGTAAAGGTAGGTGAATTTTTTTTTTTTTTTTTTTTGAGACCAGGTCTCACTTTTTTTTGCCCGTGGAACCGCAGGCTCTCGTTGCCCGGGGTACCACAGACTCAAGCCATCCCCAGCCCCAGCCTCCCAGGTAGCTGGGATGACAGGCGCGCACCACCACGCCCAGCTACTCTTTTGGAACTAGGTCTTGCTACGGGCCCCAGGCGGGACTCGATCCCTAGCCCCGGCCGCTTCACAGGCTGAAGCTTACAGGCACGCGCCACCGTGCCCGGTCATGGTAGGTGAATTTTTCAAGGAAAGCCTAACCTCACGCATCAAGGCCATGGAGCTCCCCATTTTCCTAGGTACTTATCAAACTGAGCATTGTCTTTAGTTACTCAAGAGCCCAGCTTCATTTCTTCCGGACAGGACGAGGCCAAGGGTCCAGGAATTCCGGTGTTCACTGAGAATCCGCAGGGCAAACTGGGTCCTGTGGCCTCACAGTCTAACCGCCCCAGGAACGGCCTCTCACACTTTGTAACGACATAAAACCAGATCCAGCGACTTCCTGAAAATCTCAGAGGCGCTGAAAGGCAGCGCCTTTTCTCCTCAGCGTTCCAGAGGGGGCCAGGGAAAGCACGGACAACCCGCACCCGGAGGCACGACAAAGCTGCCGGCTTCCCCCGCCCAGACACTGTCCGCCCCCTAACCTATCAGCAGGCAGCCTGCAGCCGGGGGGTGGGGGCGTCTCTAAGAGCAGCGGGCATCACCTCAAAGTGCCGGCGCAGAACGGACAGGGTGATGTGCTGCCACGGCGGATAGCTCTTCGCCACGTAGATGGTGCAGTGCGAAGGCCGCTGGGGGGGCTGCTTGTCGGCCTTCTGCAAAGACGGAAAGGGCAGCTCAGCACGCTCCCAGGACCCAGAGCTGGGAAGAACCCTCCCCCAGTCTAGGCCACTGCCGCCATCGACACGAGAAGGCAGAGACGACACGAGAAGGCAGAGACAGAAGTGCGGGCGCAGCGGACGACCGCCCAACGCACGGCAGGTGCTCCATCTCCATCGCTCGTGCACGCTGCCCGACCCGTGACCGAAAGGCGCGATCTTCAAAACAAAGTCCCCTCACCTTCCCTTTCGCTGGCATCAGATAGCTCTTGAGCCGCAGTCGGAGGTCATGGGCGACCTCCATGAGGTACTGGGAGGAGCGCATCAGGGCTTCATCCACAGGACCAGGCACCGGCCACGAGGCGCTCATGACCGAGTCAGGCTTTGAGGAAACAAAGCAAAGGAAAAACAACACCCACGGAGGTTCGTGAGATCGGACAACTCACCTACTTTATGAGTCCTGACTGCACTCCCACACCCCAGGCTACCCTCTGTAACTGAGTGCTCACAGTCCAGCCCTGACTACCCAAACGCGCTTCCTCGGCCCCGGTCTACTGTCCCCTAGAATTCAAGCTGTGACGTCTGACTCTACATTCTTACGTAGCATCCACTTGTACAACGTATTGATACCCACTTTCAAGGACAACTATGTCACGCTAATTTGCCTAACCTGAATCATTCTACATAAAATATGCACTCGCAGTTTTTCCCCTATTAATACACCCAGAACTGAAAGTATTGCGCTTCAGCATATATATCATGAGCCTATTTCTGCACTGTTCATGCACTACATGAAACCGACAACAGAGCCTGACTGATAGGTTGGAAAGGCCTTACTAAACCAGCCAATCTGTTTATCTGCAAGCCTCGGAGAAGTAAACGAATCTATCTTCACAGTAAGAATACTAAGATAGTGTTCCTGAACATGCTGTCTTATATATGCCAGAAATTTAGTATAAAACAAGAATACTTATGCAAATATACACTTCCTTGTTTCTAAGCAGCTTATAACATATCTTCCTCAATATTTTCCCTTTTAGTTATACATGCATTCAAACGTATATCCGAACATATTCAAATGTATGATAACACTGCCTAACAGGAACTAGGTGATAAGCATGCACGATTCACATTTCTAAAATAAAATACATGGTGTACGCAGACAGGTATGTCTATAAACAGACACGCCTACATGTACGTGTACAAACAGAAGGCCCTTCAGTACCATCTGCTGTAAGAGCTCAGGTGACTCGAGCACGACTCTCGAAATCCTCACTTTCAGTCTTTTTCTCCTAACAACCACCGCAGCATTTACTTAGTGAGGGCAGCATCACCAGGGCACAGAGGTACCTTTCCCAGCAGCGCCCAGATGTGCTCGCACAAATGCGGACAGAAAGGCGCCAGGAGAAGCGTCTGGACCTCGATGAAGCGGAACACAAGGTCTCTGTGCATCCCTTCAATGGCCAGCTCGCGGTACTTATCCTTCGAGGCCTGTAAAAGTTGAGATTATTTACTGTTTCTCTCACGACACTTCTTTAAAATCAAAGGAAAAAGTTCTTTATCTCTGTTCTAATGCATTTTTAAGTTTTTTTAGGCTTTTCAAATTCCATAATGAATTTCTATGCTTTGGCTTAGTTGTAGTAACTTCTAAGTTAACGCATCTCCATCCTTAGTCAAAGGACAGGATACTGTAATTCTATTTAAAGACTCACAAAGAATATTTTTGTGAAGACTGAAATAATTGTTTTTATTTTCACAGAGACATCATAAGCTTAATATCTGTACATTATATATTACATAGGTTTTATTCATAGTATACACTAAAATTGAAAGCACAGTGGCATAAACTAACATAAACCCTATAAAAATTTTTTAAATGTACAAACGTTCCACAGGATAAAAAAGGGCTCTGTTAAGAAATGGAGAAATGAGGAGAACGTCTGAGCTTATTGTCCAACAATGTGTTTTAAGAGATGATATATTTTGTAAACCTTCCAATAACAAAAATAACTCTCGGTTGCCTTCAGAATTAAATGGCAAAGTGGTTGGCAATACAATGCTTAGGTCAAAACCTTTTTCCTTCAAAATTCCACTGAAGGGGTCTCTGTCACACATACACTAAACTAGGTTATACACGCAGAAACACATCTGTATTTCGTCTTTTGGTATATGAAACTACATACATCTATGTAACTGTTTCAGTAGTAAATTCTTTTCCATCCTATTTCCATACTATCAACTTTCCAACTTCTTAACTCTAGCACAGTAATAGGGAGTGCTTATTTTACTTTTCCCTTGTTCATCTATAGTATTTCTTATTAAAGGATACACTAAATACCCTTTTAAATAAATGAGAGCATAATGTGCAAATGCAAAGAAATATATAAAGCCCTAACTGTATTGAAGACATTTTTTCAGGAAGACACTTTGTAGTAAACATAAAAGTTGAGTAACCTAAACTGTGTATTAAGGGTTAAAGCTCTGAGTGACAGAGGCTAAATATTATGTATCAAAAAAGACTGAAGATTGCACAATGCTATGTTTAGCACTTATCTTTATTTAAACCACATCTCTAAAAACCAAGTTACATAAATCTCAATATGACAGTTTATAAAACTGAGCAAAGCTTCATTTCCACCACCTACCAAACTTGAAGAAATACTGACATCTTGTGGAGAACTTCAGAAAATGTCTTATAAATGTTTAAACTAAAGGCGATAAGCTCTAAGACTTGGCCTTTATTTTTTATCAATTTCAAAATATTTTCTTTGATGGCATATTTGACTTTTGGATTTATTATCTTCACTAATGTTTACAGCTTAAACAATAAAACTACCTATACTGACGGACACAACAGGAAAACTACCAAAGAAAACTACTTAAAGTCATCAAAGAATCACTGGTGAATTCAAACTTTTCTTAAGATTTTCAGCCTTTAAAATGAGTTATTCTGGTATTGCAGGAAGGGGTAAAAGTAAATAAACATTATATTCACACTGACATAGAGCTACTAAAAGAATAGCCTACCTGAAACTCAAAAAACCCTGTTTTCAAAGCTTCTTTAAACATCATCTTTTCATAGTTTTGATCTGTTTTTATAATTCCTGCGTTCATTTCACTATTGAATAGGGAAAAAAAAGTTATTGAGTTTAAAAGCAAGTATATATAGGTATAAAAAACTGCCGCACAGACTACCAAACAGTGAAATGAGAACAAAGCCTGAAATGGTTGAAACTGCCAGGCCACACCACCTGTCTGTGTTCCTTAAAGCCACCTGCTGCAGCCCCCAGCTGCCCACCGCGCCTAAGTCTTGTCCGAGCCACCATCGGGGATTCTGTTTGCAGCAACACACTTGATAAGTATTTGTGTGAAAAGCGCTTGATGGAAATCTTGCGATAAAGCCCACAATGCAATATGAAAGCAGTTTAAGCCTGTAGTCGGGTTTAATTGCTGCATTTGACACAAACGATGGAGGACTACTTTTTTAATTTCTCATGCTACCTCAGGGCCTTCGTAACATGGTCTAGTTTGGTCCCAATTCATTTCACCTACTCAGTTTACCCTCCACATACTGTATTTCAGTAACTATTACGCCTGTTCGTAGTCTCTTCCCTCCTGGCAAAAATCCCCTTTACTTCTCAAGAAACCCAGAACTCACTCATCTTCAGTTCTGAACTCCCTCTATTCCCACTGTTACACTTATTTATTGGTTGGATACGTGATTTTGTCTTGTTTTCTTCCTCTTGCTAGACATCAGGAAGGATTAAACATCTTTTCAAAAGTGGGGGGGGGCATTTGCTCATTTCTTTTAACCTGTTTTCCCATTAACCATTCTAGCTCCACCATAGTAAGACTATACCATAAAAGTGTTACGGGGCTTTAGAGACAGAAACAAACTGTATCCCAGTAGCGCAGCCGTATTGAATGAAAAACTTGGTTTTTCAAGGTCTCGCTTTCCTTAATGACGAAACAGTTACTGTCAGTTTGCTGTAAAAAGCTATTGTGAGATCAAAATCAGCGAAGGATGCAAACTACTTAGCACAGTGCCTGGCACAAATCAACTTTCAATGAATAGTGGCTTCTATTATAGTCTAATTGACTTAAGAGGGAGGAGAAAGAAAACTTAAAAATGCACCAGCACTGAACAGCTCCTAGGGCACACCGGCAGGGCTGCTGTGGCGATTACCTGGCAAAAACTCTATCGTTGAAGGTACTGGCAGGACCACTTCTGAGGCTGTCCCAGTTGGCCACCATCTCCTTCACCCACTCCACCCAGGTGTACAGACGGAGAATACCTGCGTCAGCCATGGCTTCCACAAAGTTAGCGTCTTCAACGGTGTCACCCGCATCAGCCAGCGCTAAACGCATGCCTGGAAGAAATGAGCCCAAGATTTTAGATGTGGTAACCAAATACCATTTATCTGTCTAGCTGGCTACACTGCAAAGCCGTAGCTGTAACTAAGAAAGAGCGAATCCTTTAAGTCCCGCCATGGATGAACAGCAAAATACAAAGTAGGATCCCACCCAAAGTAGAATCCCTAACAAAGCTGTTAGAACACTTGAGCCATCTGCCTGACTCTGCATACACTTAGCTTAATACGCCTTTCTCCTCAGGAATGCTGAGCTAATGAAATAAAGTGATGTTTAATGAGGCAGGGGAAGAGAACAATAAACTGGGCAAAGATACCCATACCAACATTTCATCCTCACTTAAAGGTGGCAAAATAATCGCTTTTATTTATATATATAATTTTTATTTTGAGACTAGGTCTGGCTATTTTTGCCTGTCCGCAGGCTCACGTTGTCGGGGGTACCACGGACTCAAGCCATCCCCAGCCTCAGCTTCCCAGGTAGCTAGGATTACAGGCGCGCACCACCACGCCCAGCTATAGTTTTTTGGGACTAGGTCTCGCTATGGGCCCCCAGCAGGACTTGAACCATGATCCCTGGCCCCGGCTGTGACTTCCTAGGCTGCCACCTACCGGCATGAGCCACCATGCCCGGCCACCCAGCTATTTTTTGGAACTAGGTCTCGCTACGTGCCCCGACGGGATTCAAACAGGATTCCCGGTCCCCACCGCATCTTCCTCAGCTGCCACTTACAGGCACACCCCACCGTGCCCGGCCAAAATCTTGTATTTTAATGCATGAAAATAAACTATGCCGTGTACAAATACGCATTTGATTTCTTAGTCCTCAAGGGAGAGTCTTCTAAGCTTTCTAACAAAGTTTTACTTTAAAACGTCTTGACTTTGTTCTGAGTAATTTACAACACGGAAAAGCTACAAATGACAATTCAAAGAATAAACATAACCTTTTCTCAGCTTCGCTAATATTAACAACTTACATTGTTAAGCCACCGTTTCTATTTCTAAGCCAAGAAGTCACCATTAACACAACTCTATTTACTACAGAGCTGATTCAAATTTCAAGCTTGATATCCTTACGTGACATCTCTCTTCAGGATACTTGTCTGACAGATATGAGCACCGGACTCTGTTCCAGAATCCCACACTGCACTCAATTGTTCTATCTCCGTGGTCTCTTCAATTCTGTGACAGTTTCTCAGTTGCTCCTAATCTCTGATGACACTGACACTTTGCCTAAGTACTAGTGAGTAACTTAGGTTTCCTCTCAACTGGGTTTGTCTAATGCTTCCTCACGGTTCGTCTGAGGGTACGAATCTTCAGCAAGAACAATGCCACAAAGTGTGGCTGTGTACCTTTCCCAGTGCACCCCGATCAAGAAGGTACGGGACGGCGATTTGACAGATGGCTGGAGGGGCAAATCATCACCTGTCAAGTCCTTCCACTGTAAAGTGACTATCTTCTCTTTGGTTATCTAGGAAGAGATACTGAGACCATGCAAACATCCTATTTATTCACCCGTCAATTTTGGCAAGGACTGATGGCTCTGCTCTACCAGTGATTGTAATGATGCCCACCTAACGATGACTTTGTATTTCACTCAATTCTTTTTTTAGGTCTTGCTATGCTGCTCGGGGTACCGCAGACCAAGCGATCCCCAGGAGCCAGTCTCCCAGTAGCTGGGATGACAGGCGCCTGCCCGGCTGCTCTGTCAAGACCAGGTCTCGCTATGTGGCCCGGGGTCGTCTCGAACCCGCGGACTCGAGTGAGCCCAAGCCTCAGCCTCCCAGCACTAGGACTGCAGACGCACGCCACCATGCCCGGTTTCACTCAATTCTTCTGCATTTATTGACCGGAGTTCCTTTGGAAGAAAGAGCTGTCCCCACCCCTCCTCACGCAGCTGTTCATTAAGATGCGTCATCATCATATTAATAATTTAGTGACTGGGTAATGACCCGATATTGTCGCTTAAACTGTCTACTTGGGAAGCTGGGAGCTCCTCTGCACTGGCTCTTGTGTCCTTTCAGACTGTCCTGATTCTTTCAAAAATATTCCCTGATTTTCTGCACCGTAAGTGTTCCGTGCTCAACCTGTATTTTCCCTATTCCAGTCCTTACAATAGCCTTTCTTCTCGGAGCCACAGCTTCCATCACCGGAGAACGATGTGTAGAAACCCTGATCAGAACACCAGGTATTTGCATGCCCGTATGCCTCTGTTCTAAGGATCTCTCAGCAAGTAAGAGTTAAAGAAATACAGGTACAGATACTAACCCAAATCTACATGTATCCTTATTTTTCTGTCTGTATATAAAATAAAAATCATGAGTCAACAGCGATACTGCAAACTCTAGTCCAACACCACAGAGTTCATACCCCCTTCACTTATGTACAGTTGATTTTTGAGAGAGCTCGCATTGCTACTTCTTGTTTAATTCTAATGTACACAAAGTATGTTCCAAATTCCTAATCTACACCCCTTTGTAAGAAACAGACTTACCTGTGTGGAGGACCCTCAAGTTAATGAACATGGATCTACCATTTGACTCAGCAATTGCTCTCTTGGGAATCTACCCAAAAGAGACCTCAATGTGGGTACAAAGGGACACCTGTGCTCGGATGTTTACCTCAGCACTGTTTATAATCGCAAGGACATGGAAGCAACCCAAGTGCCCCAAAACAGATGACTGGTTGAAAAAAATGTGGTATTTATACACGATGGAATACTACTCATCAATTAAGAATGGCAAATTAGA
>PVHY01022167.1:0-22811 GCA_004024945.1 Uropsilus gracilis
CAAAAAAAAAAAAAAAAAATAGAAGAAGACCAGTGGGTAACTCCACCGATGTGAGATGTCCCGAACAAGCATGCAGACTGGCAAAAAGTGGACTCATAGTGTCGGGGACTTGGGGGAGATGGAACTGGGACTATGTGATGGGGACGGGACATTTTTGGGGGGTGATGGGATGTTCTGGAACTTGATAGCGGTGATGGTTGTCCCGCATGGTGAATATACAAACACTATTTAATATGCACTTTGGAAGGGGGGAATGTCTGTGGATGTCTGCTCCCTCCCCCCAAAAGAAAAACATCATCAACTGTGAGAGAGAAAAGAACTGACCTGGCCCATGAGGAAGGGATGGGGGAGTAAGGGCACATTTTGGAGGCAGAGAGGAGAGTGCCGAGTAAAAAGAGGGTCCAGACAGTTTAACTGTAGCTAGAAAGTTCTTTCAAGAGTAGGCCTAGTCATTGTATACCAGAATTTATGTTTCAGACCTAGATGTGTGCTGGGTTTGGGTGTGATAGGTGGATGAGAAGGTTCCAAGACTAGAGGCGGCGTTACAAGCAAGCAAGGGGAACCCTGACACGGGTGACTTTTATTTCTGTCATGCAGCTGCTTGACCTAAGTTTGGATGTGGAGAGTAAACTTAAAAAGGATGGGCCCAGACAAATACCTGCCAGTCACAAGGTGGCTGGATGAGAGCCACACTGGCGGTGAGAGGTGGGGTCCGTGTGAAAGATTTGGGTTGATTCAGACAACTGGTCAGTTGGGACAGACTTGGTTTTTTCCCTTTCTCTTGTCTTTCTTCCCATGCTTCAAATTCCCGCTCTTAAGATTTAAATTCAAGCTGAGCACGGTGGTGTGTGCCTGTAAGCTTCAGCCTATGAACCGGCTGGGGCTAGGGATGGCGGTTCGAGTCCCACCCAGGGGAACACAGCAAGACCTAGTCCCAAAAAATAGCTGGGCGTGGTGGTGCACACCCGTAATCCCAGCTACCTGGGAAGCTGAGGCTGGGGATTGCTTGAGTTCGTGGTACCCCGGGCAACACGAGCCTGCAATTCCATGGGCAAAAACAGTGAGACCTAGTCTCAAATTAAAAAAAAAAAAAAAAAAAAAAAAAAAAAAAAAAAAAAAAAAAAAAAAAAAAAAAAAAAAAAAAAAAAAAAAAAAAAAAAAAAAAAAAAAAAAAAAAACAGATCTAAATTCAAGCCAGGTATGGTGGTATGTGCCTGTAATCCCAGCGCTGGGAGGCAAGAAGCCTGGGATTGCTTGAATCCACGGGCTCGAGACTACCCTGGGCAACATAGCGAGACCTAGTCTAAAAAAATTTTTTTAATTAAAAAAAATTAATTAACTCATTAAAAAAGATTTAAATTCATCAATAAAGAATTTGCCTGTGAAACCCTCAACCTCCCACACATAGCCTCAGTCAAAGCAGGCCCCACCCGACTCCCTCTCTCTCTGAGGCCCAGGTACGCTGTGTCATCTCCAGGGCTTGTACAACCTCAAACTCCAGATTTCCCCGTGTTTCCTGAAGGTCACTGATGAAGGCACCTCCCACTCGGAACAAGAGGCCTCATACAGGTCGTGCCCCTCACACAAGTCGTGCCCGTCCGCACAGCGACATCACAGGGGCGACCTCTACCGGACACGCACTGAGGTGCAGGTGCGCATCCCCATGTTTATTTGCATCAGCCTTATGATAGGCTGCGACAGAGACCGGTGATACATCCCCGCTGGCCCCTGATTTACAGTACCCACACCTCAGTCAAGGAGCTTGGAGCAGGCCAAGCGTCCGCTGGGTGCGGTGAGGGGGCATCAGCTCAGCAGGCGGCGCCACCGCACCCACGGGCGGGCCTCAGCGTTCAAACAAACAACAACAACAAAACCGCTAATGCAGTACATGCTTGCATAATATTGTTTCTCATCCCCTTTCAACGTTGATGCGCAAAGAACCAATTGCTTCCCAGCCAGCCACCATCTGTGTGGCGTTTGCATATTCACCCTGGGGGCTCCGGTTTCCTGCCACATCCTAAATATCTGCAGGTGAGGTTCACTGGGGTGTCTCCATGGTGCCAGTCTGAGTGCCTGTGGGTGTGGGTGCAAGGCCCTGTCCAGGGTTGGGGGCCTTTGTGTCCTCCGCTGCCAGGAGGGGCTCTGGCACCCTGAGGTGCTGAACTGGAAGAAGCAGGGTGGGAGATGAAGGAATCCAGCCGGCTGTTCATGTTCAGGTTTCTATTTAAAAGGTTACTGAGGCCAGGCATGGTGGCACATGCCTGTAAGCAGCAGCCTAGGAAGCAGCGGCTGGGGCTAAGGATGGAGGTTCGAGTCCCGCTGGGGGCACATAGCGAGACCTAGTCACAAAAAAATATAGCTGAGCATGGTGGCGCACACCTTTAATCCCAGCTACCTGGGAGGCTGAGGCTGGGGATTGCTTGAGTCCATGGTACCCCAGGCAACATGAGCCTGCGGTTCCACAGGTAAAAATAGCGAGACCTAGTCTCAAACAAACAAACAAACAAACAAACAAATAAATACAAGGTTATTGATGTTCTGTGTCCAGAAAAATGCTAGAGGAACTTAATCCTTGTTCATATCAGCGGAGTCTGTGGTGACTCTGGTTTCACTATATGTTTTCTCACTTAAAGTCACAGTTTCCAAGAACCTCTTGATGATGTGAAGTGAGAACTTAATGTACAAGTGAAGTACAACAACAAGCAACTGCCAAGAGGTGGTCTACCAGTGGGCAGCTCTCCTCTGAGGGGAGTTTAACCTAGGTCTCGCTGTGTTGCCCCAGGCAGGACTCAAACCGCGATCCCTGGTCCCCACTTCGGCTTCCTAGACTGCCGCTTACAGGCACGCACTACCGTGCCCGGCAAAATTTGTTTTATTTATTTATTTATTTACTTGAGACGAGGCCTCGCTATTTTTGCCCATGGAACCGCAGGCTCACGTTGCCCAGGGTACCACGGACTCAAGCAATCCCCAGCCTCAGCTTCCCAGGTAGCTAGGATTACAGGCACGTGCCACCACGCCCAGCTGTTTTTTGAGACTAGGTCTTGCTGTGTTGCCCTGAGCGGGACTTGAACCACGATCCCTAGCCCCAGCCAGTTCATAGGCTGAAGCTTACAGGCACGAGCCACCGTGCCCGGCTCCATCAGCCAGCCTTGTTAACAGGCAGCTGGGAGTCACACTTGGCCACACCTTCCCATCATCCTTCCCAACACCCATTGCCCACCCTGTTGGGGTCCTCCTTGGTGTCCATTAATCAAATCGGGTTTCCATGATTTGTATCAACAATCCCTGAAGAAAACACCAGATTCCCACCCCATGGAGTGAGAATTGGGCCAATTTTCATCTGAATTTGAAAGGACAGAGGAATGTCCAGGGCCTCACGGCCATATAGCTGTACTGTTTGTACTTCAAAATTAGCAGACTTTTCTCTGATGTTGGCTGAAATCAAAAGAAAACAAAGAATTAGAAGGTATACCTACCTTCAGAAATATCCCAGAATTCCTCTTCATAGTCATAAAGAAAAACCATCTTATTCACTACCATCACCATTATTGAGCCGGAAAAGATCGCAGATGACACTTCTGGTGTGGCGACCTAAAAACAGTAAGATAGATGGTTCCAGTAAGTGCATCCTTCCCAATGCTGACTCAGCAAGCCACAGCTCTAGACACATACCCAAGAAACATTAGTCAGCAAGAGGAGCTTGGTTCCTAGATGCTGGGAACTGTGTCAACTGTATTCAAAACTAGGAGGCTGCACTTAGTGTTTGCTGCCCTCAGATGCCCAAACTCATTCCATTTCCTGGTGAGAGTCTTTCTCTGAGGAGAAAACCTGATGCTTGAGTCACTAATATATGGACAACCAAACGAAAGTAAACAACTGTGGGAGGGGACCAGCTGGAGTGGCCAGGGAGGGGAGGTGGTGGGAGGCCCCCAGGGATCACAATGATGTGAAATATATATATATATATATAAATTATTAAAAAAAAAAAAAAAGAAAACCTGATGCTTGAAATGAAATGTCACATCATAGAAAACCACTGATATTTCCATTCATGACAGAAACTAACATAGAGCTTAATGGCAGAAATCTCCCACACATCTCCTGAGAGATTTCTATTTTGGTTTAGGACATGTTAAGGAGAACACGTAAAGCAGTGCATGTTATCTCTCTATTCAGAACACATAGCCACTGTAGGGAATGCTGGCATTCCCTACATTCTGCTTTCTTTTTTTCCTGGAAAAGAAGAGCCCATTTTGGCAGTAAGGGCAAACAAGAACCAACCATTCTTTTGGCTTGGAGATTGCTCCTCAATGTTTTCCAGAGGTGCATTGTAAAATACACAGCAAACTAACAAAGACAGACTAGTGTGGCATTTTCCAAACTATCGCTATCTTCCTGATGAGTATTACTATTTCAAGCATCCTTCAGATTATTCAGTATGATAACTACCATGAACGATGAAGGGATGGAAAATGGAAGGAGACTACTCTCAAAACCATCTTTTGTGAAAAACACTTCTGTTCTGAAATAAACAATGAAAAAGTTAAATTAGGACAAGTTCACATGAGAAAAGTTCACATGAGAAAAGACAAGCACTGTAAAACAATTTCAGTTAAAACAAAACTCCTTTTTAGGAAGGAACCATTTAGAACTCTAGCCTGCCCGCCCGCTCTCCCCCTTCCCTCATCTCAAGTGTGGATGTTTGACTTCTTGAATTACTTTAAAACTGACATGGCAAATATATAAAATCACACAAATGCATTACATGTATATTAAGTTTCTGCCTATCTTGCTCAAGAGGAACTTCAGAGGTCTAATCCCATCAAGTAAAGGGTTTCAGACAAGATATGTGTGTATATATAGAGAGAAACAAGTCCCCTCTTGTCGGAAACTTTTAGGAAATGAGAAATGAAAGGTTCCATGAACACAGTTTATCTGCTCCTTATCCAGTCTCTCCTCTCCTTTAGATGAGTTTTATAAACAAAAATGAACTCCCGACTTAATTCTTATGTACTTTAATGTCTTTGTTGCTATTGTTAGAGGTATTTTTTTCATAATTTCCTTGTCTAAGCATAGTTCACATGTATTTGTGCCATCATCGCCACCCTCATTGCCACCCTCCATTTCTAGAACTTTCTCCTCTTCCCAAACTTTTGGGGCTGTCTTGCTTCACTGAGCTTAAATACCTCAAAGTTCATCCACATGTGCAGGATCAGAATGTCCTTCTTTTTTAGACACCAAATTTAGAAATTTTAGGGGTTTTGTTTTGTTTTGGCTCCCAGGGTCTATGTTTTCCTTTTTCTCTCATTATCTTCTAATATAATCCCCATGATTCTTATGTTTCCTCCTCTGATGAAGTCTGTTGTTTCTTATAGTGTTTCTTCATTTCTCCTAAATCTTACCCCCCTTTCTTCTTCCACTTAGGTCAGTTGTACATTTTTGTGTCCAGTTCCTAATTCTGATGCCAGCATTAGTCTACTTAGTGTGCCTTTCATATCTGTTGTCACCTCACTTAGCATGTCTTCTTGTATTTTAAACTATATACCTTCAATTTCTTTTTTTTTCTTTTTTTGAGACTAGGTCTCGCTATTTTTGCCCGTGGAACTGCAGGCTCACGTTGCCTGGGGTACCATGGACTCAAGCAATCCCCTGCCTCAGCCTCCCAGGTAGCTGGGATTACAGGTGCACACCACCACACCCAGCTATTTTGGGGGGGGGGTCTAGGTCTCGCTATGTTGCCCCGGGTGGGTCTTAAACCGTGATCCCCAGCCCCAGCTGCATTCCATAGGCTGGTGTTTACAGGCACGCACCACCATGTCCAGTTCTACCTTCAATATCTTTCTACGCCTCAATTGCTTTCCTATGATCCTGAATCTACCTTTGTGTTTGACTAGGGTTTCACTGAGATTCTTTACGATTGTGATTCTAAAATCCCTGTCCATTGGGTTTTCAAACTCTGTGTCTTTGGTCTAGGTCTCAGAATTTCTACTCTTCTCTTCCTGCATTTCCATCCTGTGTCCAGCTGCTTCCTGTCTCCTAGGCACGTGTTCTGCAGTGTTTGATTCCCCTCCTTGGGCGCTGTGACTTTGTGTTTATCTTGTTAAAGTGGTGGCATGTGAGGGAGGAAGGGCTGGTAGGAGTTGCCAGGCTCAGTCTTGCTCTGGGAGGGGGGAGGGGGCTATTTCAGGTGGAGTTTAACACCACCTCTTTCCCCCTGGCTCTCCAGGGCAAGCACAGTTCACTGCTTCAGGAAGCAGTGGAATTCTACCACCCTACTTCTCTGCGGCTCCTCTCTGACGTGCAGCAGGTCTCTCGCTCCTCCAGCAGGGGGAGGGGTTCGGACCCCATCACTCGTTCCGCCAGCAGCCAGATTCTCCACAACAGAACCAACAGTTTCAGCACACATTTGCCTGGAAGCCTGTGCTCCACTGCTGCTGAAAAGATCTTCTGAAAGCCACACTGCCTAAGCCCAGGCTCCAGCATGATCGGCTGACTGGAAAGACCATGGCGTAGCCTAAGAATGCCCACTCCCTGAACACTACCACACAAGCCACCGACCTCAAGCAAAATATCTGTGGGTCAGTCAGCCATCACTGGCAGTTTACTGGTGAAATATCCTGTGAGAAACACTTCGTTTTTCCTAAGTGTACTTAGGGGAGAGGTTTATCAAAACCTCCATATCCTGCCATGTTGCAAACAGAAGCCACCTACTCTTTGACTCGATGGGTTTGATTCTTCCTAGAACTTTCTATGAGTGGAGTCACACAGCATCTGTCCCTTTGTGGCTGTCTTGTTCCACCGAGCATAATCTCCTCAAGGTTCATCCGTATCTGCAGTGTGTCAGAATTTCCTTCCTTTTCAGGCCACATAGTGTTCCATTGTGTGGGTGGGCTTGCTACTATAGCCATTCATATGGGGAGGGGGACACTTTAGTTAATAGCTGCTGGTGACTTCATGGGGGCATTTTGGTTCTAAAGAGATGAGTTAGCTTGAGAATGAGAAGCCATTAGAGAAGGAAGAGGCTCAACTCACTAACCTCTCCCCACCTCCTGGAGAGACCAGTCATATCTCTGCAGTCAACCCCTGGCCCTAGGTGGTCCATCTGTAGGAACATCCTCCTTCACAGTTGCGTTTCTTGCTACAGAGACCTCTCTTCTCTCTTCAGTTTTCCCTGGTTCTGGAGAGAGCAAACAACTTTAGCCTTTCACTTCTCTCATCTACTCTGCGGTCCTCAGAGGCTGCTTACCCTGGATGGTTGGGCTTTGCTTACCCTGGATGGCTGGGACAGCCCTCCATTCTGGCTTTCTGACTGCTCTTTCTCTTCTATCTGCCCCATAAAATCAATGTTCATTACAGCCTCTAATCACTGGAAAGGTGATCCCAGGGTGATGGCAGGCATGTCCTTCTTGATAGTCCTCAAAGGGTGAGCCATCCTGTCCCACCATCCCTCGATTCTTTTATTTTATTTTTTGAGATTAGGACTTGCTGTGTTGCCTGGGGTAGTCTCAAAATCGGGAACTCAAGCAATCCCAGGCCTCTTGCCTCCCAGCGCTTGGATTATAGGTGTGTGCCACCACGCCCAGCCTTTATTTATTCTTTATTGCCTCTATCATCCTCCAAGTCATGTGAACCAGAGTCCTGTGGCATTGGCCACCTTTTCCATAAGGCCTTTTCTTATATTTAGGTTTTATCATAGAGCAGTTTTTTGCTTTTTTGGGCCTGGGTTTTTGAAAATCTTCCTTGTTAGTCTCCGTGTCTTTTCTTTTCTTTTTTCTTTTTGAGACTAAGTCTTGCTACTTTTGCCCGTGGAACCGTAGGCTCGCGTTGCCAGTGAGCAACTCAAGCAATCCCCAGCCTCAGCTTCCCAGGTAGCTAGGATTACAGCACGTGCCACCATGCCCAGCTATTTTTTGGGACTAGGTCTCACTGTGTTGCCCTGGGTGGGACTTGAACCATGATCCCCAGACCCCACTGCAACTCCATAGGCTGTTGTTTACGGCACGTTCCACCATGCACGGCCTCTAGATGACTATCTTGAAAACAAAGAGAAACTGTGTAGCCCCTCAGCTGCCATTTTTGTGGATACACATGGCTGCTGAAGTCATGTGCTCTTTGGACTAGAGACTAGACTGTGTGGTAAGATTACCAAAGGGGTTCCCTTGTACCCCTCGGTGACTCTTGTCTAACCTATCTATTAATGAGCAAATTGGTTTTTGCCTCCCTCTTAAAAAAAAAAAAGAAACTGAAAAAAAGAAAAGAAACTGTGTAGCTCCAGAGTCTCCCCTATCTTTAGGAGGAGGGGCCAACATCTTGATGTGGTGCATATCTGGCTTTCTAACCTTGTACCCCGACACCCCAAGCTCATACTGGGCCTGGTGTTTCTACTCCTCTGAATGCTCTAGGGCCATTCATATTTGGGTCTCCTTTCCCTCATGCTGAATTATTCATCCTTCAAAACCCAAGGTGGGCACTGATCCCCCAGCGGAACCTTAAGAAGTGTTTTCTCCTCAGCCTCCCTAGTCCCCATGAGTGTTGTGTGACGTATCTTTGCCAAGCAGAACTATACTGGGTGGTCATTACTTGCTGGTTTCTTCTCATCCTCTGACCCCAACCCAACTATGAGTTCCCTGCAGGCCAGCAACTAGCAGCAGCTGGACAATCGCATGTTCCTTCATGTTTATTGATTGAATGGACAAAGGGAAAGGGAATCTAACATTTTAACAAAAAGGAAGTTATCAATATATGAAATGTTCACTTACCCTAAATACAGGGCTACATTTTCCTCACAAGGATGTTTAATCAGTTGTGGTACCGAAGATGAAAAATACAGCTGGTCCTAGAGATGCAGTGACAAGATCTTAATATCAATAGTAATCAACACCCAAGAAAAGTAACTTCCAGCCGGGCATGGTGGCGCATGCCTGTAATCCCAGTTACCTGGGAGGCTGAAACTGGGAATCACTTGAGCCTGTGGGATTGGGACAACCCTGGGCAACATAGCAAAAGACTGAGTCTCAAAAAACAGTAACTTCCTACTGTGCAACACTGAAAATGTAAAGATGAAATCTGAACTAGGTAGGTGGGCTGTGTCAGCATCATCTTTCTGCTACACATGTGGCCCCTGAACAATCTAGGGGTAGGGGTGATAAGTCCCCACACAAGAAAATAACCCACATACAATTTTGACTTCAAATTCTTTTTTTGTTTTGTTTTGTTTTGAGACTAGGTCTCGTTATGTTGCCCAGGGTAGTCCTGATCCTGCCGACTCAAGTGATCCTCAGCTTCAGCCTCCCAGGTAGCTGAAATTACAGGCGCCCACCACCATACCCAGCTGCTTTTTTTGAGACCAGGTCTCACTATATTGCCTGGGGTAGTCTCAAACTCACAAACTCAAGCGATCACTAGCCTCTTGCTTCCCGGTGCTTGAATTACAGGTGTGCGCCATCATGCTCAGCTGACTCCAAATTCTTTTTCTTTTTGTTTTTTTTTGAGACTAGGTCTTGCTATTTTTGCCCATGGAACCGCAGGCTCACGTTGCCCGGGGTACCACAGACTCAAGCAATCCCCAGCCTCAGCTTCCCAGGTAGCTGGGATGACAGGCGCGCACCACCATGCCCAGCTATTTTTTTTTGGAACTAGGTCTTGCTACGGTAAGCCCCAGGCGGGACTCGAATTGCGATTCCTAGCCCCGGCCGCTTCATAGGCTGTAGCTTACAGGCACGAGCCACCGTGCCCAGCAGACTCCAAATTCTTAACTACAAATGACTGTTGTTGACTAGAAGCCTTACTGATAACATAAACAGCTGATTAATATGATCTATATGTTATATGTATTGTGTATTGTAGTCCACAATTAAGCTAGAGACAAATTAAGAAAATCACGAAATACATTTGAAGTATGCTATACAATACTTATTGATACCATAAGTTTACATTATCTATTTACAAAATCACAGATCAAATGCACATAATTCAAAGGTCAACTTTATGTCAGCTGTCATCCTGGAGGAAGTGAATGTGGGACATCTTTGTATTATTTTTGCAACTTGCTGTGAATCTATACTTACATCAAAACAAAAAGATTCAGAGTAATTACTCATCATATCTTATTTGGCGTACAAGTTATTATTTTTTTAATTTTTATTTTCTTACATTGTTGGTCATCTTTGAATAGTACAAGTTATTTCTAAGATTAGAAACTAGTCATTTGAA
Source organism: Uropsilus gracilis (assembly GCA_004024945.1). Lineage (NCBI taxonomy): Eukaryota > Metazoa > Chordata > Mammalia > Eulipotyphla > Talpidae > Uropsilus > Uropsilus gracilis. The sequence goes on from PVHY01022167.1 coordinate 10,216, forward strand.
AAAAGAAAAAGAAACGAGGTTATTTAGAAATGCCAATGCCATTTCTGATCAATGTAGCATCAGCAGAAAATGTATCTTTAATATTTTTAACTGTTTTAGTATTAATATTTTTAATACTTTTTCTTCATGCTTTTAGAAACATGGTGGAGGGCATAGTAAGTTTTCTGTTGCAAAATGTCATGTAAACATTACAGTTGACCCTTAAGAACATACATTTACCTGTGGGGTCCACTTAATATGCATATTTTTTTCAATAAATAAATAAATGTATTTTTCCTATGCTTTTCTTAATATTTTACTTTTTGTTAGCTTACTTTGTAAGAATACTACATATAATAAAGAAAATATGTACAAATTGACTGTTATTGATAAGGCCTCCCATCACAGGACACTATTAGTCAACTTTTGAGGGAGTTGAAAGTTACATGGAGATTTTGCTTAGGAGGTCAGCACCCCTAACTTCCACATTGCTCAACTGCCAACTGAAACTGAATTAAAAAATATATCAAAGAGAATACCGCACAAAAACCCAGGGAAGGGTCTGAGTTCTAAACCCAACTCCACTACTTGCCTTTGTTTCAGGTTCTTTGATGTTTTTCAGGTTTTTTTTTTCCTTGTGAAATAGGCAAGATACATTCCTACTTCCAAGGGCAATGGTAAGCATTGCAATATGTTAAGCCTAACATGACACTAGCACCCAAGAAATTCTGGAAAATGGTGGTTCTGGCCCAGCAATTAGATAGAAGGAAATTAAACATAGCGCCACATACCCCGTCAACGTGCTGTGGAACATGAACTATCTTCTCTGTCCTCACCAAGTGAGTACTGGAGGTAAGGACAAAAGAGACCATCTGTGAAACGTTACTGGATGTTTGGTATGACGCCCAGGAAGTTGCCTCCAGGTTAACACTAAGTATCTACTTTTTATGCTTTCAGGGTTATAATAGCCCCTGGAAAATTTGATGCAACGAGAGACCTTTATCTCCCAGAAACAGACATATACCTGCACCAGGACGGAGATAAAATCCTGAATGCTGATAATGGCTCATCCACAGACCCCTGACTTGGAAAGTCCTACGCCAAAGTTTTCTTCTCTTTTGGGGATGGGGAAGGTATTGGTGGGTGGATGAATTGTTTACAGCAGGGGTTCTCAGTCTTGGAAGTGGGTTAGAGGCACCTGGAGAGCTTGATAAACCAGATATCCCAGGTTCCCTCCTCTAAGTCTTTTTTTTTTTTTTTTTTTTTTTTTTTTTGAGACTAGGTCTTGCTTTTTTTGCCTGTGAAACTGCAGGCTCTCGTTGCCCGGGGTACCACAGACTCAAGCCACCCCCAGCCTCAGCCTCCCAGGTAGCTGGGATTACAGGCATGCGCCACCACGCCCAGCTATTTTTTTTTTTTTTTTTTGGAACTAGGTCTCACTACGGGCCCCAGGCGGGACTCGAACCGCGATCCCTAGCCCCGGCCGCATCATAGGCTGAAGCTTACAAGCACGAGCCACCGTGCCCGGCCTTCCTCTAAGTCTTTGATGCAGAAGAACTGCAGTTCCAGCAAGTTTCCAGGTTAGGCTGCTGCTGCTGATTTAAGACCACACTTTGAGGACCAGGATAGGGAACTGGGACAACCAGAGATAACCCATCCTAGGAAAACGCTTATCCATACTCACTCTGTACCTTTGGGCAAATGTGTGCAGGTGTTTTCTTATCTATCAAGTTAAGGAATCACCACTACTCCATGAACCTTGGTGTGAAAATGAGGCCACATACCAGAAGAGCACATTTACTATTTCATCAACAAACAAGAACTTCAGAAGACGACAACTCACTGCAGGCAGAACTTTCCCTAGGCCAGGGAGAGGATGGTGGCACGTGACCTCTAAGCATCTTGCCTATTCACTAATCTTACGTTTACTTAAATTTAAAAATGTACTGGCTAAGGGATGAATAAGATAAACGACACCCCACGAAGCTAATATCCTACTGACAGCAAGAGATTAAAAAAATAGTGAAAAACCAAAACAAGTTAGCTGACTGATAGGAAAAAGCATCCATGGGGAGGAGGAGGGTTTTAAGTAAGGAAATGTGCTTTTTAAGTCGGGATTTGAATAATGAGGAACCAGCTACGGTGAAATCTGGAAGCCAAGCCTGCCAGACAGAGGGAGCTTGTAACAAGCTTTGATGGGGGTGGGGGTGAGGGGAGCCCCCCCTCCCCGCAAATTACTGGTTGTCAAATCATTTTTGTCAAGCCCGGAAGAACTTGTGGGTGGCATCCAGTGGCTGACATCCAGCGGGTGGAGACCAGGGACGTGCTCAACTCCTACAATCGTACAGCCCACCCAAGAATGATGGGCCCCAAATGTCAGCAGTGCTGCAACTGAGAAACACTGGGTCAGACCGTGCAAGAAGCAGCAGCCCGCGCCAGGAAGTTGCCACAGCAAGCTCAGATTCATTTATAAATAATCCCTCAGGCTGCTGGGTGGGAGATCAAATAGGACCACGTTTGGGAGATGGCAATGGAGGTGCCTTGCAGAGGTCGGAATCGGGTGAAAGTCTGAAAGGGAGGACTCAGCGAGGGGCTGGAGGAGTACCAATTCGGCGCCTAGAAGAGTAAATAAACTGAGAAGTCCCAAATTAAGTTGGGGAGTCTTGCGTCTTTCAGAGGTTCCGCCCTGGCCTGAGCTCAAGAGGAGCCAGTCCCCTCCCTACGCTCCTATCCCGAGGGGGCAGCCCCACCCGCACAACGGCTGTGTTCCGGTACGCGGGCAGAGCCGCAAAATCGCCGCCGCCAACAGCCACCAAGTCAGCATCTCGCTTGAGGTGTCGCAGGCCCCCAACCGCCGCGGGGAGCCGCTATCCCGCAGGCCGAGACCAGGGATGGACAAACGCACAGAAACGCCCGCGAGCGCCCTGGAGTCTGAGCATGCGCGGTGCGCTCGCGACGACGCCACCCGCCCCACTCCCCTCCACACCCCCAGCACCTGGACCCCCGCGCCCAGCCGCCCCGGGGCCGGCTACACTTTGAGCATGCGCGGAGTGTCTCCCGGAATCCCAGGTCGGCCAACCAGGACTTGCCCCAGACCCCCAAGCAGGCTCGTCTCAGCGTACGCCTAGGCATCTAATGCTCAAGGCTGCCCGTAGGTGCCCAGAGCCGCGCTTGCAGCGACAGCTCATCTCTTTCTAGGGGGCTCGGATGCTTGGCCGCAGTCCACGTGCAGGGGAGGGAGGACGTGTGGATGTGATGAGGACGCCCGGGCCCCGCCATCTTCCTCCGCCCCTAACGTCGGGCTCCCGCAGACGCCAGGCGCGCAATCGACGTCACGTGCGCCCTAGTCCGGCCCACGGAAATGACGCAAGCCCCACGCGCCGCCAGGATGGCCGGGCCATGGCGGCGGGCACAGGCTACGTGCGGCTGTGGGGAGCTGCGCGGTGTTGGGCCCTGCGGCGGCCGCTGCTGTCCGCCGCTCGGGGGAGGCTCCCGACTGCCCCCGGAGCGTGGTTCCTCCGAGGCCGGCGGGCCTGCGATACCTCGCCTCCCTGGGCGCTGGGGGGCGGGAGCCCCGCGTCTGCGGGCCAGTGGCGGGAGCTTTGGGATGCGAACAGCCGCGGCGGAGGCGGCGGTACCTCGTTCTCGGGCGGCGAGGATGCCCCCGAGGGCGGCGCCGAGGACGGGACCGCGGGCGCTGGGGGCAGCTCGGGCGGTGGGGAAGGCCCGGTCATAACGGCGCTCACACCCATGACCATCCCGGACGTGTTCCCGCACCTGCCGCTCATCGCCGTTACGCGCAACCCGGTGTTCCCGCGCTTTATCAAGATTATTGAGGTAATGAGAGCCCCGCCTTGGCTTCTGTTTGCCCAGCTGTACAAGCAGCGGGTTGAACGGAGGAGGGATCGCCTAACACCCTCAGTCATTTCTAACACGAAGCTCGTCAAATGCTGGAGTTCGAATCCCTGTCCGCTCGCCACGAGCTTGATGAACTGGAGAGATTTCTCCCCTTTCACATCCCTTAATGGGAGTTAAACCCAGCGAGCTCTCAGGACTGCCTACTTAGAGTTCTACTCAGAACTAAGGCACTGTGAGAGACAGAACTGTGTTTTGTCCCCTCCCTGCCTCCCAGGCAAATCCGCCTGCAGCTACAAGCCCCTTTGGGATCACTATTCGTCCCTTACTCAAACATTTCTAGGTTACTCACATGTGCCAAAGTAGAGTTCTTGATGTTAGGGATACATGTACAAGAAGGACAAAAATCCGGGGAACATTTGGAGCTTACACTTTATAGTGGAATATGAAAGGTGATAAATAAGATTCGTAAGTAATTATGGAAGGCGATTTCTACTACAGCTCATAACAGCAAGGGGAAATAGGAAGGCGGAAGAAGGATGTTCACCTTTATTCCTTTAGCATAGTATTCTTAGCCTGCACATTGCAGATACTGAATACAGCAGCTAACAAGTCAAAGGCACGCTCTAAGAAACTTAGGTTGGTGCAAAGAGATTTAGTAAAAGAAAGGGTGTCAGACTAAGAGCCATAAAGAAGGGGGAGGGAGTGCAATGAGGGTGATGTAACAGAGTGAAAGCAATAGGAATGCAAGGAAGTTGGGACTTCAGTGTTGGAAGGACCCAAATAGCTTCCATTTCCCCACTCTTATTTTAGTTCTCCCAAGTGGAAATGAGACCATGGAGGAGAAAGGTTATCTGTTAACCGTTTAAGCAAGGTCATACAATGAGTAACCTTCCGCTTCATCTTCCACTCCTTCCCCCCCCCCCCCCCACACACACAAACTCTCCAGTCTCTGCTAAATAAATCTCAGAAATCCCTTGGAAAGGGAAAAGATGGTACAGAGGACCAGCAGCCAGTTTGGGGGGGTGGAGAGGGTGTGGGCTAAAAGCAGCCCATTTCTACCTTCTCTCCTACATTGTGGATTGTGTGAGCTTCCGATCCCGGGCCTTTCCTTGATGCTAAGTAATGGTTACTCACATGGCACAGAGCCAGACCTTGTGGATTCATATTCTGGCTCCACCACCCCTAGCTCTATATCTTTGGCTGTTCCTCTGTGCCTGCATTTTCTCATCTGCAAAGTGAACATCATAATAGTGTCTCATTTCTTAGAACTCTATGGTGTTTGCATGTGTAGAGGATTTAGAACCCTGGTTGGCCCGGCGCTTAGTAGGCTTCAGTAGGGAACTGCTGCTGTTTTCTATTTGGGGTACTTCTGAGATGGAGACCGCTCTTCCATCCTGACCCCACCCCCCAGCAATCCTTTCTACCCTCCCAGGTTTCTGTACACAGGAGTGTTCCCCACATCTGATCCCCCCATCCCTGTAAAGTGGCAGGTGCCTCTTGCCCCCAGTGCCCCAGTAGAGAAATGATTCTTCCAGAGATCCTGTCTACCTACCCTTAGCTAGCCATAAGGGTTGAATGGGTTGGTGTGGATAGGGTGAGACTGGCATGCAGTATTATTGTATTTCTACCTCTGTTGCTTTGTAAATAACAAGAAGGGAGCCTCCCAAAGGGAGGGGATAGGTGCTGAGATGCACTTGCTGTTAGAAGAGGTGAAATGGGGAAATCTGAGGGGCCCAATAGATGTTTCTGAACTTGTTCGCAAAACCCTCTTTACTCTTGCTCTTGTAGTTGACAACTTTGTGGCCAGCTTTTCCAGGTAGCTTCTCTCCTTATTAACAGCCTCAAAAAATAGTAAGTCCTTGAATAAGTTTATTCTATCATAATATTGAAAAGGACAGCTCCTGCCGACCTTGACTGAAACAACATGAGAACTTGCTTTCATTATGCTTAGTTTTGCTTCAAGTTGCAGCCTCTAGAAAACCTTCTGATGTTAAGTGAGGACTTACTGTCTAGGCCAGTGGCTCCTAATTTTAGGTGGGTTATGGTTATGTACTTGCCGGATGGTTGTCGTGGGTGTTTTTCTTAGGGGGAAAATACATACCAGAAATTCCCAACCTGTAAGCCAAGACCCCTGTTGGATAGTGTGCTAAAATGCTCGCTCTCTTGAGTGCGGTCCCTGGACCAGCAGTGTGGGCATCACCTGAGCGTTTGTTTGAAATACTGGTTCTGGGACCCCACCCAGGCCTGAATCGGGCTCCTTGGTGGGGCTCAGCGCTCTGATCTAACAAGTTTTTCTGGTGATTGCGAGGAATGCTAAAGTTCAGGGTCATTTAAAAAAAAAAGACTATTTTGCTGGGCACGGTGGCTCGTGCCTGTAAGCGTCAGCCTATGAAGCGGCTGGGGCCAGGGATCACGGTTCGAGTCCCACTTGGGGCAACACAGCGAGACCTAGTCCCAAAAATAGCTGGGAGTAGTGGTGCATGCCTGCAATCCCAGCTACCTGGGAAGCTGAGGCTGGGGATTGCTTGAGTCTGGCACTCTGGGCAACGAGAGCCTGTGGTTCCACGGGCAAAAATAGCGAGACCTAGTCTCAAATAAAGTTCAGGGTCATTCAGCTTAGTTAGAGATACAGTTTGGAAGGAAATCACTTGACATAAGGACATCTATACAGCTTTGCCTGCCCCCACCAGTGTCTCCTAGAAAGTATCATTCATCCCCTACCTCTCATCAAGAATGTACTGTGACTCTGGGGCTTTTGGTGGGAGGTGAGTAAGGTAGAGATATGACTGGGAAACACTTTCAATGAAAATTGGAGGAAGTTACCAGCTGGAGAGCTGGGTAAGCCATACTTGAACTAGGGTCATCTTCTGACACTGATAAATCAGGATGGTTTAGCTTTTCTTTTCTTTCTTTTTTTTTTTTAAACTGGGTCTAGCTCTTTTTGCCTGTGGAACCATAGGCTTATATTGCCCGGGGTACTACGAACTCAAGCAATCCCCAGCCTCAGCTTCCCAGGTAACTGGGATTACAGGCGTGCGCCACCACACCCAGCTAATTTTTTGAAACTGGGACTCACTATGTTGCCCCAGGCGGGACTCGAACCACAATCCCCAGTTCCCACCGTGGCTTCCTAGGCTGCCGCTTACAGGCATGTGCCACCATGCCCAGCTGGCTTAGCTTTTCAAACAGATGTCACCACTGAAGCAGAGTTTAAAATTAGAGGCTAAATAAATTTCTTGGTTCTTACCATTTGCCCCCTTTGAGTTTTCTTTAGGAAAGGTGGGAAAGCCACTGCGAGATGCTGCTCGTCCCTACAGTCCCATTCCCTGCTCCACACACCCATTTTTTTTTTTTTTTTAAAGGGTCAGCAGTTACAGTTCCAGGACCATGTTGATTAGGTCATCCCCAGAGAACCATACAGAAAACACTAGCGCTGCTGTCAAAACATTAGCTAGAAAACCTACCCTGCATTTCACTCTGGGGTCATTGTCATGCTAGGTTAAAAATAAGAAGTTGGTTGAGCTGCTAAGAAGGAAAGTCCGTCTTGCCCAGCCATATGCCGGCGTCTTTCTAAAGAGAGATGACAAGTAAGTGGTTTTTCCTTCACTCCTTCATTGAAGCTGCCCAAGAGTGTCGCTCGGTGCACTTCCTGTTTTAGAGTAGCCTGCGCCTCTGACCCTTGACTTGAAAGAAATGAAGCAAGGGGACCAGGCCAGGAGCCGAGCACACCTTTTTTAATCTGGGCTGAGGACTCGTCTGGCAGCACTAGGCCCCATGCAGGCAGAATGTGGGGGGATCTTAACCTCCAGGACCCGTATTAACACCCCTGGGGGCCCATTCCAAAGCAGAATAGGTGGGCAAATATCACGGCTCTCAGCACGTCCACCTTGATGGTAGGAAGTAGTCCTGCTTTCCGGCTAACAGGTACATTCTAAGCAGATACGGGAGTGGGAATGTGGACTGGAATCAGAATTCTCTCTGCATCCCATCCCCTCCTGGCTACCTGGGCCGGGAGTCACCGGTGTGCTCTCACCGCAGGCGGCAGCCCTGATCCCTAGAGCCCCTGTGGAGCCATGTGGTCACGCATGGCTTTCAAGGCCGTAAGGGTGTTCTCTTCTCCCTCCTCCCTCTTGGCCCGAGACAGCCCAGTGAGGATCAGAGTCCCTGAACTGATGTCTCTCTGTGTCCCTCTCCCCCAGCAACGAGTCCGACGTGGTAGAGAGCCTGGACGAGGTCTACCACACGGGGACGTTTGTGCAGATCCACGAGATGCAGGACCTGGGGGACAAGCTGCGCATGATCGTCATGGGCCACAGAAGGTGCAGGGTCGGGACGGGGCGGGCAGAGTGACCCCGGTTTCCCCCCGTCCCTGTACCGATACGTCCTTCCCTGTCAATCCTTGATGAGGCCAAGCGGAGATGGGGCTGGGCTGCGTCACCTCTGGGTCTCCCTTCTGGGTCCCGTGTCAGAGTAGTGTGGCAGGGCAGCAGGAAGCCTGCTCTTCCAGGAACATTGTTCAGAAGCATCACAGAGCTGGAAAGGAGCAAGGTGGCGCATGTCCTGTGTAAATGGTGTGTTGACCCTTCGCAGCTGGGGGTGTTTGAGTCCAGGTGCCTCGTCTTTGTCTGCCAGCAGGTGCTGCTGCGTGTTTGACGTGGCAGTTCGTGGCTTCTCTCCCGGCCAGCACGTTGTCCTGTCAGCCTGTGTGCTTTTACCTCTGCTCTGCTGTTTGTTAGGCTGAGCGGCTGCAAGAGGCACCACCGGTGCCATTGTTGGTCATTGAGAAAAATCGACAAGATCAGCTAGTTGCAGCTCTCCATGGAGAAACCAGCCAGCTTTCCAGCGTGTTTCGAGGGGCTCAGTCCTCAAAGGTGTCTCATAATCAGTCACGTGGGAAACATTTCAGGGTTTCTGTTAACATGGTAAATGTTCTGAAAAACCCTGCATCCACAACATAAGGTCCCACCCGATGGGTGTTTGTTCAGTTTAGAGGATCCATCCTGTGTGTGTCTGTCTGTGTCTGTGTGTGTGTAGTAGCTGAGCATCCTGCCCACAGCACACTTGAGACCCATTCTGAACAGTCTGGGGACCATTTCCATGCTATATCTGCCTACCTGTTCACATCAGTATGAAGGCAGAGGTCACCCCACTATCTCCTGGAAGACTTTGTTATCCAGAGGGAATGATAAGATGCAATCAGAATTAAAAACAGTGCCAGAGTCCAGGCATGGTAGCGCGTGCCTGTAAGCGGCAGCCTAGGCTGGGGTTGGGGATTGCAGTTCGAGTCCCGCCAGGGACATGTAGCAAGACCTAGTTCCAAAAAAAATAACTGGGTATGGTGGCGCGCCCCTGTAATCCCAGCTACCTGGGAAGCTGAGGCTCGGGATTGCTTGAGTCTTTGGTACCCCGGGCAACGTGAGCCTGTTGTTCCACAGGCAAAAATAGCAAGACCTAGTCTCAAAAAAATAAAAACAGTGCCAGCTACTCAGTGCTCTGCGAACCTTCGAGGTGCCTTACCAAACACATCCTGCTGATGCTCAAAGCTGTCAGCCGGTGCTTACCAGACCCCTAGCCTACTGGTCTGTGGCATCTTTCCCATTGCAGCTGGGCACTGAGTTCATCTCCCAGGTAGCTCTGAGCCCCACCCTCTGAGGAAGGTAATGATAACTATCCCTGTGTGACATAGGCGCACTGAAAGGTGGCATAGCCTCTTCCCATTTGCCATGTTTTACCTGGAAACTGTTCACACCTCAGTGTGAACAGGCCCCATCTTAGGGAGCCCACCCCAAGTCAAGTGACACGAGCCTATAAAATAGGTCATAAGCTGAATTCTGAAGGGGAGGCATGTGTATGTGCAGGCTAGACCTCAATGAGGGGATTAGGGAAGGTCTCTTGAAGGAGGTACCCTTTAAGTCCAGAGCTGGATGGCACTGGGGGGGGGGGGGCTTCTGGTGAGCTCGAGGCTGAGGGAGGGGCAGGCAGAGCAGGCAGCTCACAGGGCCTCGGAGCTGGGTACTGCTGGCTTCTGGCATTCACAGAGGACATCGGGTATCGGTATGGGGAACAGTGGGCGTAATAGAAGTCCAAGAGTGGCCACTCGTCTTGGGGCTCTGAAGAAGAGGCTCGGTCTCCAGTTCTGGGGCTCCATTCTCCCTGCCCTGGCAGTGACAGGAGCCTGGGTCTGGTGGGACCCTTTGTTATCAGCGTGGGTACCTCCCTTGGGGTAGGTGCCTTCCAGCCTCGATGGCTTCATCTCGCCTCCCTTCCATGTACAGGATTCATATCAACAGACAGCTGGAGGTTGAGCCAGAGGAGTCTGATGCTGACAATAAGCAGAAGCCCCGCAGGAAGCCCAAGCGGAACAAGAAGGACGCGGAGGAGGACTTGAATGGCAGGCGCCAGGTGGAGGTGGTGATGGAGCCCTCCTCGGGCCCCCCTGGTGAGGTGCTCATGGTAGAAGTCGAGAACGTTGTCCACGAAGACTTCCAGGTCACAGAGGAAGTGAAAGTAAGCCGGTGTGGTCGCCTCTGGGACTCCGTGTCCATGTTTGCCTGGGCTCCCTCCCGCAGCCCATGCAGCGTGTTCTTTCTCTCGGGGGGGTGGGGGGTGGTGTGTGTGTGTGTGCACTTCCCTCCCGAAAGCCCTTGCAAGAAACTGGCAGCAGAAAGGTTTGGGAAGTCTATGAGCGCTCTTAGCTCTCCCCATGGAGGCAGGATTGGAACCTTGGTCCTTGGTCCAGCCTTCTTGTCTGTGCCTGCTCCTTCTGCTCAAGCCAGAGGTGGAGCAGGGCAGGAGCACGCATTGGCACTGACCCCTGGCTGCAAGCCAGGAAAGAAAGCTCGGCTGCTCTGCCGTGCTCACAGCTCGCAGCATGCTGAGCCAGCCCCAGGCGGTGGCGAGCAGTGTCCTTCTAACCTTCCTCATTGCTGGACACGGTGGCCCGCCTGGGCAGGAACAGAAGGGAGGCAGCGCTGACACAGGCTCCCCACACGTCACAGCCTGGCTGCTGGCTGCTGACAGGACAGCCGTGGAGGAGTGGACAGTTCACCCTGTAGCACTGCTGCGGGTCCTGGGGTGGGTCCTGAGCTTGGTGAGGACCCCACAGGCCCTGCAGGGGCACGGCTGCTTTGCTGCTGGCCTCACCGGGCACTCACATGCCCAGGGCCACATAGGCCCTTACAGCATCACTGTCCAGAGCTTCGTGTGTTGGTGGAAATGTTCTCCAACTGCCTCTTCGGCTCCCTCTGGTACTGAGCACTTGACCGATAAGTTGAGGCACAGAGGGTCTGGTTTTCATCGTAACCGACTGAGGCGCTGCCTGTGGCTGCTGGGTGCTGTACTGGGGAGCCAGGTGCTAGCCAGGTCCTGTGATCCCGGAGTGGGGGAGACAGGTGGCTGAGCACTCAGGTGCTGCGAGAAGAAGTGGGTCCGGGGTGACCATGAACCACTTACGTGGGTGCTGGGCCTCCGCAGCCTGTTCTTGTTCCTTCTTCAGAGGTCATCCTGGGCCATCTAGGGACAAACCCAGCAACAGGTCCTTACCCTGGGGAGCCTGACCTTGGTTGCGACTGTCCGCTGTCCCCATGGGGTACAGCACAGCAGGTGCTGCTGCCTTCTGGGGCCACTGAGATGAGCAGCTCGCGGTCCTGCCCAGGGCACGGCTGACTGCACCGGCAGGGAGGCAAGCCAGGTGGAAACAGCATGATCACGTCCACAGCAGAGGGGTCCACCGCCTGTAAAGGCTGCCTGGGGCAGGGTTCCGGGCGGGGTCACCCGAGCGGCCTGCTGACTCCCAGGCCCACCCCATGCAGGCGAGGTCTCGGCCTGGCCGTTCGCAGCGGGGCTGGCAAAGGAGGTGTTGGTTGTGAGGTTTGAGTTCAGGGTGAGGGGATGACGCGCCGCCCCGCCTATCTCCGAGACCGCATCATCTGCAGCCGGGCTCAGAGGGCTCTGAGGAGATGGCTGTTTGTTTTGGGTCTTAGTCTGGGCTTTCTCGCCCTGTGACTGGAGTTTGGCCTTGGGCCTCGGAGTTTGTCCTTGGCCAGCTGCCGGGGGGAGGGGCTCCCCAGGGCCTCAGCCCCTGCCAACGCCTGTGACCCTGGCTCCCTTGTAGGCCCTGACTGCAGAGATTGTGAAGACCATCCGGGACATCATTGCCTTGAACCCGCTCTACAGGTTGGTCCCCAGGCCCTTGTCAGCCAGGCTGGGTCTGTCCGTGGCTGTGCAGCTGGCTGGGGGCAGAGATTGGTGGCCCAGGGTCCGGCCTTGTCTGGCGGGTGACCCTGTAACGGAGGTGGAAAGTTTTGTCACTCGCATCCTTTGCCTCCTTCCTGCTGACAAGCACGTGGTTTGGCCAGAGACCTCTTGCCCTTAGCTCAGGGAGAGGGGATGCTCACGAGAAGCCACCAAGTGGCTGCTGGGGGGGCTGGGGCCCGGGCGGGGCCACGCATCCCTTGACTAGCCCGGGTGGCCCTCGTGAGGCCCTGCGCTGCGGAGGACAAGGAGCCTCGGGCTGGCGCTCAGGCTGGGCGGCTGCTGTCCTGGTGGGAGTGAAGCGCTGCTGCTGTGGGTCCCTGCTCGGCAGCAGAGTCCTTCCGTCCATCCAGGGAGTCTGTGCTGCAGATGATGCAGGCCGGCCAGAGGGTGGTGGACAACCCCATCTACCTGAGTGACATGGGGGCCGCGCTGACCGGGGCAGAGTCCCACGAGCTGCAGGATGTGCTGGAGGAGACCAATGTGAGTCAGCCCCTACCCCCCCC